>JAJMFS010000026.1:9697-140935 GCA_030574815.1 Yamadazyma germanica | reverse complement strand
TCTCATGCAACCTTAGATCAGTTTAGGAAACTATAAAGCCTATTTTTTTAGGAAACTCCTAGCTATATAAAGAGCCGATTTTTCCCTTTGTCTACTTTTCCAAATTTTTTGAAAACCCATAGTAAATTTACTAGCGTTTTTAAAATTCATATATCTAGACAACGGTCGTTTCAAATTTTTTAAAATGTCTTCAACTGCTACTGCCAAGTGTTCTAACAAGACCCTTGCTATTTCTGCTTTCAAAGACAAAATTTCGGCTACCGTTGCTGCCAGGGAAAGATCCAAAAATCCTGTTTGTGGCAACATCCTTGATCAGGATTTAGCTACTCCATTTTACGTGGAAATGTTCAAGGACCCACTTGCCAACTGCCCTGTCGACAATTTAGCTACTCCATTCTTCTTTAAGATGTTTAAAGTCAGAAAAGGACCCCTTCCTGAAATCGACTTACGCTCTCCATTCTTCTTTGATATGTTCAAGGAACCTAAGGTTGAAATTGCTAAAGACTTGGATTCTTTCAACCAATTCTTCTGGAACATGCTTTACACCTACTTAGAAGCTAATGGAATTGAAGATATCGATATTCGCTCTCAAGAATTCATTAAGATGGTCAATGAAGTTGAACAACAAATTGCTATGTTAAATTTGGATTTACGCTCTCCTTTCTTCTACAGTTTGCTTGGAACCCAAACTGTAAGATGCTCTGGTTCTGATGATGAAATTGACTTAAGGTCCCCACTTTACTATGAAATGTTTGGAACCATTTCTAGAAAAAGTGAATCGAAATATGAATTAGATGCTGAAGAATTGGAAGCTTCAAATCCAGATTACTGGCCATCAATTGCTGAAGAAGTCATGGACATTGATATTGATAGCTTGGAAAACTATCAATCTCCAGAAACCGAATCAACTGCTGACTGGATGAAGCTCAACAACTGGAAAAGCTCAATCAAATCAATCAAACCACTTATTAAATCACCTAAACAAACACCACCAAAAGCTGGTAAAAAGAAGGCAAAATATATCTGGAAACAAAAATCAAGATATACTTCTAAGAAATCCAAACTAAACAAGTCATACTGTGGAACCTCCTCCAGAAACTAAAACCTGCATCTCTAAGAAAACAGAAAAAAAAAAAAATACTGTAGTCAACTCTTAGAAAACATAATCTTAAAAAAAGCATACATAGTGAATAAACATCATATCTCTAAGTTAACAATACGTAACTCTATTTTACAGAGTGAAAGATTCTACGACAATGAAATTTTGCAACCAGGAGGCACGATGCAGGAAAACTCCCGGCCATCAAATCGACGGGCAAGTCTCATCAACCAATAGTTTATCCCAACATTATAGAACCCTAGATAGCAAAGGAAAAGCTGTAATATATTGATCCTGGTATACTCAAACATTGCTACATATATATATCTTGCTATAAAGGCCCTTCCTACCTCGACCCTCTCTTGAGTTTCCCCATCTCATAGAACCAACCATCTTATCTCGCGAAATTCACATAGTATAAAATTACCATGAATCCACTTGAACATGCTACAGATGAATATATAAATACCATTCCCCCGCTTCTTCCCCATGCAAAAGTATTCCAAATTCAAGTCGGTAGTGAACTTTTTAAATTGAGTGGAGCTTCCCTTTCTTCCGACGGCCCTTCCTATTTCACCAACTATTTTCAGAACCCAGATAATGCTCAAAGAACTCTATTTATTGATAGACTGCCGGATATTTTCAAGATTATATGCAATCATTTACAAGGATACTATGTGATTCTTGGTGATCTTGATGATCAATTACAAATATGTTTATGTGTTGACGCCGCATATTATGGACTTAAGAATCTACAAAATATTCTTACTAATGATTCTGTATTTGTCAGAGTTGGTGGTAAACCATTCAAGGTTCCCTTGTCATTGATCTCGTGTCCTGGCAACTGTCCTAATTATTTGACAATCAACGGAAGACCAGAAATTCAAGGAGGAGCTTTCAATAAATTTCTTAGACCTCCACCTGCCAAAGTGCTAGAAGTACTGAATAGATCTGGAGCACTTTTTGCTGATTTACTTGAAGCACTTCGAGGAAACCTACTGGTGATTCAAGATGACCGGCATAGACAAGAACTTATGAGGGAATGTGCATATTATAGATTTTTGGAGTTAGAACAACGTCTTGTTAAACACAAAATCATCAACAATCCATATTTCCCTGGGGTTGAAGAGATTGTGATGAATTTCAATGATTTGGTGCAAAAGGGACTTTCTTTTCCTCAAGTTCCTCGAGGAGTTAGAACACATTTACAATACCAAAGGCCATTTGTTCCCAAAGAACCGAAACGAGATTTGGTGTTCCAAGTTGATTTATGTCAAAAGTCTTCAACAAGGGTTCATAGCTCTACCTCCCAAACGGGACAGGGAATGTATTATACTAAATTGTATCTTAATAAGAAGACAAATGTTGTAGCAGTACTGTTTTCTGGAGCATTGGCTTTGAAAATGCGGAGTTTACTTGGTAATGTAATTGAACCGAATGAATGGGTTGAATCAATAAATGAAAATGGGATTCCCAGTTATGTATTTATCTGTACATTAATTGATAGTCATTGTGTTATTAATGGATTAGAAATGAAAAACACTTGGGTTTACGACTTTCTTGGGGTTTCAGCAGAAAAAGTCGCTGATCTTTTCAATAGATCGGAAGTAGAAAATGGTGAAATTACGGTTGCCGATAACGATGGTCACCATGCCAATAAGAGACAAAAAATTGATACAATTGAAGGAGAAGTTTACGAATTTAGATTAACCAGAAGTCAATGGAAAGTTTCTTCGGTTAATGGACATATCGGATTAATATGTAAAAAGCTTGAAGGGGTAAGTGATAATTATTCCTTTATGAAAGGTGTAGATTATTTGTAAATAGTTTGACCCTAACACCAAATAGTTTGCAAAATTGTCGTTCCCTCTCTTGTCAAATTCTCATTCCTCAACTCTCACTCGATTATCACCGACCCCTCGCACAAAAAATCCACTAAATTTCCATCTAACCTTCAACATGGCATATAATAGCATTCTTGTCACATCAGCCCTCGCGGTTGTTGGAGGATATATGCTTTTCAACGGGACTGGTGAATCATTCAATGTCGGTGAATTCCTTGAAAGTACTTCTCCTTACATGTGGGCCAATTTAGGTATTGGCTCATGTATTGGATTATCGGTTGTGGGAGCAGCTTGGGGGATTTTCATTACTGGATCTTCCATCATTGGTGCTGGTGTTAAGACTCCAAGAATTACCACCAAAAACTTGATTTCGATTATTTTCTGTGAAGTCGTGGCCATTTATGGATTAATTATGGCTATTGTATTTTCCGCCAAATTAACATTTGTTGAAGAAACTGCCTTATACACCAAAGAAAATTTATATACGGGATATTCATTATTTTGGGCAGGATTAACTGTTGGACTTTCCAACCTTATTTGTGGGGTTTCAGTCGGAATTACTGGATCAACTGCTGCTATTTCTGACGCTGCTGATTCTTCCCTTTTCGTCAAGATTTTAGTGGTGGAAATCTTTGGGTCAGTATTGGGATTATTTGGTTTAATTGTAGGATTGTTGATGGCCGGTAAAGCTCCAGAGTTTAAATAGCTGTAACGGCTAAAAAAGTGTATTTAGATAGTACGCAATAGACATAATTGATATATTTCTGAACATGTATTCTCGTTAAACATATATACTCATTAAACTTTATTGATTTCAGCGGAACTAATGAATTCTTTCTTACCTTTACTAGTTAATAACTGGTTGATCTTTTTAGCTACAACTTCTGCTTTATTACTAGCAATAAGCAGAGATAACACCGGGAATCCTACCACTTTAATGGCCATCTTTTCCAAAAATCTACTCTCTTCTCTTTCGCCAAGTAATATACCAGGTTTTAAGATACTCAAAGAATCAAAATCCAAATTGATGATTGCGTCTTCTAATTCTCCTTTAATTTTCATATAAGGGATGAAGCTACCAGAATTAGCACCACCAGAAGAAACTAAAAGAAATTTCTTGACACCATTTTCCTTAGCGGCTTCAGCAAATTTTTTGTTGTTGCCAAAATCAATTTCTTTGAACTTTTCAATTGATCCAGCATTGGCTTTGGTGGTACCAAAAGCACTGATTGCCACATCGTGATCTTTAAAAAATTCAGGTTGGTACCAATTATTGGTATCTTTTTCAATTATTGGATTGATTTTTTCACTGGAAACTTTTGGTTGTCTTCTTGAGATGGTGGTGATTTGTTTAACGGCATCATTAAGAATTAATTCATTCAAAATACGATCTCCGACTAATCCAGTGGATCCTAAAAGTACTACTTTCATTATGTATAAAGTTATATATGATATATATTTCTACTTGTACCGCGGAAATTTTGCCTCCCTTTATACAAATAATTTGATGATCGGCCTTGTATTGGGGGCGCTCATGCATCCACTTCCATAAACTCCGGATTTTTCTTGAGAATGACCACTCCTTCCAATGATTTACTGAGACTAATCCATTCATCATTCTCTAACTCAGCCCTTTCTCCATAATTTAATAATACTGGTGTACTTTGTGTTACCCACCCAGTAATTGTTTTTGGCTTACCAGCCTGTCCCACTACATCGACTGCTTGACCAACTCTAACATTTACTTTAACTGGATTCAATTCTTCGTCCACAGTAATCAACATTCTTGGTTTGATACCAGGTATTAAATAGTATAATAATTGATGTGTGGTTTCAGTAGTAGAGTCGTTCAAGATAAAACTCTTTGGGTTTAATAATAATACTGACATAGTCAATAATGAGGCCAATGACGTTTTAGATATAATTGACCTTTCAATATTAAATGGAGTTAATGTTAAAGTACCTTTACCTAAATGTAATAATCCTTGAGCAATTCTTACCATGAATAATGAATCTGGTGATTTGATATAATAAGATGCTAATTGTCTCAACAATTGAGCTAATCTAGCATTATTAGTACCTGTACCAACTAATCCCATAGCATAAATAGCATTTTGTGCTACTTCTAAATCTGGGTCATGACTGTAACGTGATAAAGTTTCAAATACCTTCATTTGTGGATTAGCTGTTGATACTAATCCCATGGCTAAGGGAACTGCTCTACGAATTAATGAATTTCCATAATGCATCAAGTGGGAGAAATGACGTAATGACATATCTTGTCCAATATCGTCTCCCATAGCTATTAAGGCAAGACCCAACACAGCAAACCCTTGATACATGAAATCTTCATCTTCATTTAAACCATCCTCTTCATCATTTTCGTCCTCTTCTGGTTTAATAGTCGTTTTTGATTTCGATTCATCTTCGGCAAAACCTTCCATTGCTACATCTTCATTGTCTGTATTATTCTCACGAGCATCTTCTTCTGCATTGGTGGTTGTGGAGTTAGCAACTGGGGCAGTAGCGTCAGCTTCTGCATCAAGTTCAATTTCATTTTCGGAATTTTCTTCATTATCCTCCTGATCCTTCGGTCTTTGAGTGCACATCTGTAATAACGATTGGAGTTGTAATACATTACCAGTACCGGCATAAGCACAAATGTTAACCAAGACCTTCAAAGTTTTACTAATTGGATGTTCAATAGCATCAATGGTTCCTAAAACATCTTCAACTTGTTCAGTTTTAGCCATGTATAAAAGACCTAAACCTAAAGCCATTAAGGTTATGAATTTATTGGTCAATTGAGAGAAATCCCTTTCTAATAATGTTTGTAAAATAGTTGAGGTAATATCACCATTACAAGTTCCAACAAATACATGACCCAAAGCTAAAGCAGCCAAGGAAGATACTTCAATTGGAGAATCCAAGTCAGAGACCAAAGGTAATAACAAGTTTAAAACTTCTTCGTTGGCGGTGGCCGAAAAGGCAATACCTAACCCGTTAATCGCTGAAGTTTGTAAGGCCTTATTGGTAGGATCATTGACATAATCTTGTAATAAAGCTAAAGCAGCATCTACATCATCATGAACATTAGCTGAAACAATACCGGTACCTAATAAAGCACCAGCCTTGATCTCAGTTTGCTCAGAATAAGTATATTTATCTAAGATTTGCAAACCATCATTAATATTCCATTGATGAAGAGCACCTAAAGATGCAGTAGTTGATGTCATACCAGGACCTTTGGTTTTAAATATCCATGATTTATTATCTTCTTCAGTTTGGACTAATTTGTCATTACCAAAACCTAAATTCAAAAACATATTAACAAAACTAGCAGCTAAATTTTGTTTAGCAGAATCAATAGAACCGGAATTACCAATACCAGCTTTAGAAGTTTCTAAATGAGACTTATAGACATCTTCAGGGACCCTTGGCTCAAGTAAATTCAATTCTTTGACAAGATAACTGAAATTATCATGTAATTTGACATTTGAAATACATTCCTGGACTTCTTCATCTTCACCGGGATATTTGAAACCATTATTCTGTTGAGAAACGATGAAACCTAGTTGTTTATGGATCAAAGGATCTTGAGTCAGCTCGAATACTTGAGTAATTAACAGCTCGTCATCTAACTTGATAGCCAAGGTTAAAGCTTGAGTTAATTGATTATGAGTTAAATAGATCGAATAAGCAGTTTGTAAAAATGCTGCATCATCAGGAGGAGCCAAATATGGAACACAACTAACCATGTAAAGACAAACTCTTTGATAAGTTGAGTCATCGACGTATTGACCAAGTTTTTCAATATTTTCAATTTCAAGTAATAAATCAACAGCATCACCTTCAGCATTGTGTTTCAAAAAGTACTGAACAATCAGCAAAGATAATTCAACAAGACCTGAGATCAATTTGTCATCATTACCCAAGTTTTCTTGGTAAGAACTACCGATTTGCAAGGCCAAATGTCTCATATATTCATGACCCCAATCAGTAAGACAATCTTCTTGCTTACATAAAAGTCTATACTTAAGAGATTCATTTTTCCCGTCATCAGAATAAGTCATGGCCAACACTGATAAAACATCAGCAAATTTATCTTGGAGAAAACTAGATTTAGCAGATTCGGACCATTTATTATATATCTCAACTAATAAAGGGAAATGAGGTCTTAAAAACTTCAATGGTTTGGGAACTGCAGTCAATGACGTGGTGGAATTCTTGATTGAGTCTTTCAAACTATCCAAATACAGTTGATAGTCAGAATCAGAATGATTTGATTCATTCAATTTTTCAACCAATAATTCTAATTCATCTTTAAGATGTTGATCTTCCTCAGTTAATTCTTCTTCTTCCACTTTCTTCTTCTTGTCGGGAAAATTGGCAGATTGTGGGGTGGCAGTTGCTTGCTTACTTGGATCGGAAGATCCTTTGTCGTCGTCTTTAACTGGTGCCATAGTTAACGTACAGTGGATGGCAAATGAATTTTCGATAGCGCGGTGGCAAGACAGTGAGAGTTGAGGAACAAAGACTGAGAGTAGGAGACTTGCAAACTGAGCGACTGAGGACCTCAAGAACTTGAAAAGCTTTGCTTTGTATGCAGGTCGCTGATATCAACAGGTTTACCAAGTTGTCAATTTTAGTCGTAAAAAGGGTCAATATGGTGGAACTTCGGGGAGGGGATTTTTTGGGAGAGTCTGAGATAAAGTGATTTTTTTTGAGTCTTCTAAAGGATCAGATGGACGGGATATAAGGAGTTACTTTACAAGGAGTTGTGGGTAGAACAGCTTTGACCTGTGCTTATCTGCAGGACGCTAACCTCACCAGTTTAGGGGATATTAAATTAAGTGAAAAATAAGGCTATAAACTCCAATATTATCAGGGTGTATAACTATGATGACATAGCTGTTTCCTTTCAAATCCCATCAATCAAAGATATCTGGAATATGAGATATATGGGGTTTCAAAATAGAGTAATTTTGCTTGGGTGCAGGAATACAGGAGAAAAGGCGAGATGGTGCTAACACACCGGGTTTCCCTTACCCAAATCGCGCTATTGTTTATGTTTTGTTCCTATCAGATTTAATAAATTACTCCTCTGAACCCACGGTTTTTTGGCAAGACAAGCAAGCATATCACAAGAAATAGCCCATATAGCATACCCCTACCCACACATATACATTCGCTAGCTTCTCCGGCTTTTCCTAATTTTTTCCGTATCTTTTTACTGCATTTCTAGCTTATTGCATTACCATTCATCGCATCATGGAAAGAATATTCTACAAAACATCAGTCACCCATCATGAATCCCCTGTTTATATTTTTGATACGTCGTTTCTCCCTTCACCCGATGATATTCTGTATGAAAAACTTATAATCACGCTAATGACATATCTTCCTTCAGAGAAGTATACGTTGGTAATGTTTTGTGGAGGATTGAATAAAATCAGCTGGATTTGGGGGGTTAAATTCCTTAAGAAATTTTTACTTGATGACTCCAACTTGAACAGTCTTGATAGAGTGATAACTGTTCACGAAGGATGGTTCATCAAAACGCTCACTGGTCTATTGAGTAATTATCATTTAACAAGAAAAAACCTTAATTTGACCAAGCTATTGGAGAATTTTAAGTTCGGTGATGAATTTCAACTTAGAACAGAATCTTTATTATACAGCTGTTCGAATTTGCATGAATTGAACTATGAAATTGATCTTCGTAAAATCAAAATGAGTTTAAATGTATTGAAACATGAATATCAATATCGTCTAGATAGTGGGGTAATATTCAATAGTGAAAAACGTCAGTTACCCCTGGAAAGTTGTAAGCATCACATTTATCAAATGTATAACATTGTTGATACTTATGGTCATCAAGTCGAACTTCTTTTCCATAAACCGGGGAATCGTCTTAGTAGTGAGATCTTGGTAGATTGTATTTCTAAAGATCAAATGATTTGGATAAATGATTGGAACATATATTGTATCGCTACAAGTTTCAAACGTCTCATCAGTGATTTGCCTACGTTGTTGCCGGTGAATTCTATCATGTTACCTATTAAAGATGAGACAATATTACAGAATTTTATCACGATCATATCTTCTCATCATCATGTGTTACGAATAATCTTGATTAGTGTATTCAAATTGTTCCACAAACTTATATCACATCAGGAAGTGACCAAACTCAATTCAAAAATATTAGCCAAGACATTTGTTCATGCTCTTAGCCATGAAGTTTATTCCAAAACTAATGAAAATTTGCTCATCGTACATAGTTTTATCAAAAAGATTATTGATAACTGGGGGAAGTTGGATGCATACAATTCAATTGAAATGAATCAAATTTTTTCATCGGAACTGGTTGGTGGTTTCGCCGAAGACCACTCTTATATTGATTATGATATGACTATTGATTCTGATCCCGAATCAGAAGTGGACGTTGAAGCTGAACTGGATTTTGAACTTTCACCAAAGAAAATATTGACATCAAATGAGAGAGCTTTAAATTCATTCAATTCTTGTTCCTCTCTTGAATCTGCAAAGACTTTGCACATGCTGAACTCCATGAGCACTTTATCACCAATGATGAATGAAAATAATAAATTGAGATCGGTAGCCTCCCAGGCCACTTTGACTAATTCAAGTCCTCAAAAGACATTTGGAAGTCCTCAAAAGTCCTCTGGGAGTCCACAAAAATCAAATGTGTCAATTCAGTATCCTCCGCAAAAATATCATTTTACTAAACC
Source organism: Yamadazyma germanica (assembly GCA_030574815.1). Lineage (NCBI taxonomy): Eukaryota > Fungi > Ascomycota > Pichiomycetes > Serinales > Debaryomycetaceae > Yamadazyma > Yamadazyma germanica. The sequence goes on along the minus strand of JAJMFS010000026.1, from coordinate 131,240 downwards.
TGTTACACAACAGATAAGTGTCGAACAACAACACTTACCACCAACCCCTGCATCCAAATTTAAGCCTGTTATTAGAGGAGTTAAAGTACTGAAACTTGCACAACTTTATGAAGAACGAGCTCAAGGAATTGAACTTCTTCGAAATTTATAAATCTATATACGTTAAACAATATAAAACATTTATTACAAAATATAATATACAAACATCACTATGGTAAACATAATTTTTTACAATTTCTTAGGATACAAAAAATTAATCATTCATTTAGATCGATCAAGACTATTCTCCAACTAAACGACTATCAATATTATCCATTGAAATTTGATCATTACCATGAGCATTATTAGCATTTGCTACAGCAGCCATTGAAGCAGCCACCAGATCAATGTCATTAGGAGGACCTGGTTGAGGAACTTGCTGTTGGTGGTGATGATGATGCTGCTGCTGTTGGTTTTGATGTTGTTGGACAGCAGCAGCGGCAGCTTGTTGTAATCTTTCCAAATCTTCATCATTAGTGGTATGATGATGATGATGGTGTTGAGAATAATCATCTTCGTCATCATCTAAATCATTAACATGGTGGAAAGCTGTGGCATTAGCTCTTTTGCCGTTGCCAGAAACTGCATTAATAAACCCGTTTTCTCGTTTCAACTTACGTTTATAACCTCTAATTTCATTATAGATATCTTCCCGTTTAATTAAAATGTCAGGATATTGTTCTCTAATTTTGCTTTCAATGTGAGAAGGTTTGGTACCGACTTTATACAAATCAACAATCAACATATTTAATTCGGAAGATCTTTTTCTTAACATTGGATGGTTTGATAACGGATCGAGTTGGGGATGGTTGTGTTCGTTACAAGTAACCTTTAAAATCCAACTTTGATTCAGTTTTTTAAAACTTGCGGTCATAGCGAATGGACATCTTAATTTTTTAGTCTTTGTATTTGGATCAATCAAATAACTATCATTTTGAAAAGCTTGAGCGGCCTTTTTATTTTTTTTATCTCTGTATCTACCTCCCAATTCACAAGTATAGTAAATAGCTTTCTTATTAGAATGAGCAATCACAACACCAAACCCGTTATCTCTAGCAAATTCAGCAATAAAATCGTTCAATTCCTTTCTATCATTGAAAGTTTGATCAGGATAAGGTTTAGTAATTAAATTACCTTCAGCAGTGATAGTATTCTCCTGAACGGGATAAATCTTCAGCTTTGAATTGATAATTGGTTCAGGGATTTGAATATTGAATTCATTATCGTCATTAAACCCATGGTGAGGTTGAGGTTGATGATGATGCGATTGATCATGAGCTACCTGATGGTGTTGAGGAGGAAGCTGGTGATGGGTAGCTTGCATTTGATGTTGAGGGGGTAAGCCGTGTTGCTGGTGTTGATGGGCTTGATGGTGTTGGTGATGTTGTGAATGTTGATGGTGAGGAACGTGTGGTTGTAATTGATGGTGTTGTTGAGGATGTGATTGCTGTTGTTGCTGCAATTGATGTAATTGTTGTTGTTGTAATTGATGTAATTGTTGAGGATGAGGTTCTAAATCCAGATGAGCATCAAGAACAACACCTTCTTGTTTAACAGCCTTCAACAATTGATCATCAATATTATGAGAATAATCTTCTTCAGACATGATTATCGGCAGAATTGAGTGAAAATTTCAAATTTTAAGTCGGGGGAAAAAGGGGTGTGTGTATTGTCAGTTGATATGTTTGATTATTACCTTCAATAATTCTCAAACTTGGTTTTTATCTTGTTTTTAAACGTTTAAAATCTAGTATAGCTGATAACTGCGTTTGTTGTTATTGCACGAAAGAGTCGTGTTATTGATTAGTAGTGCAAGGTAAAGAAGAAAAGTGGGAGTTGTTTATTTTCGTTGACTTTTGCGCGGTGGTAAGGACACGTGGAAGAGACACGACCGATGATGCATATGTAGTTATAGTTGAGATATATTGGATTATATGGTAAATACATATCTATATAGTACCCATGTATTGCGAGTAGTCTAGCTTAAGTACTGCTCGGCTTCGGTAGGCAAAATGAAAGAACTCTCATGAACTTTGGAATTATAATATCTAAATAATTTCTTTTCTTCCAGCTCTGGCAATGTTCTTCGAGGCACATTCAAAAGGTTATTCTCATCATTAGTCGCTACTAACAATCCCAATTGACCAGAGGTATAAGATGGCATATAACACTGAGTATATTTGACATTATTGAATACCATTTTAGCTTTATCAAGAAGGCCCTTTAAATATTCAATATTCAACCAAATATTTTCACTACTCTGCATTATTACAATCCCATTAGGAGCCAACGAATTCTGTAACAATTTGAAGTAATTAACTTGAAAGAACTCTTCCGCTGGACCTTCTGGATCGGAAGAATCAGTGATAATCACATCGTACTTCAGTTCATTTTGTTTCAAAAATTTAAACCCATCATCGATGACAAACTCTATTTTGTCATTGTCAAAGAGTTCAGCTTTGGCCATATTGGGTAAATACTTTCTACTGAGATTAATCACCATATCATCAATTTCAACCATGGTTACCTTGTCGACAATTCCCAAATCAATATGTTTTGCAACCTCTCTAACAACCCCACAATCTCCTCCTCCAATGACCAAGACCTTTTTAGGACTTGCATGACTCATTAATGGGACATGAGTGATCAACTCTTGATATACAAATTCGTCTTTTTCGGTACATTGGACAATTCCATTAAGTACAAGGACATTACCGAAGGTAGTGGATTTGAAAATCAAGATATCTTGAAATGGCGAAGTGGCATGATGGAGAATCTCTTTTATTTGAAGGGAAAATGCTTGTCCGGGAAATGCGCTATCACTCCACTCATGGAACCAATATTCATCTTTGATTTTTATCACCGAATCGTGTTTGAATGTAGTTAAGTCTATCATTACGGCTGGTTTTTTTCTCAGTGTCTCACAATTTTCATTCCTGTCTCGGCACTTGTACAGGGTGCGTATTCGGGCTCCAGGCAGTGGCCGTGCCAGCGGTTGTGCCAGCGGTTGTGCCAGCGGTTGTGCTAGTGGTTGTGCCATTGGCCGTGCCAGTGGCCCGCACGTTAACAGACATCAAAGCGATTTAGCCCTATCCGTGAGTTTCCTCGGATGTCCAGAGCTAATTCTGAAGCACCGACCGGTATAGATAAAATTCCGATAAATTTTTGGTGTATATGTGGCATCTCGGTCATTAGTATACTAAATAGCATCACCACTCTCCCCTCATCGTTGACATCCATACGTTGATCGTCATACGTAATCGAGCTTCCATCGCAGGAAAAAAATAGAGAAAAAAATAAAAAGAAAATAGGAATAGGAATAGAAAATATGATATCAGGACCCTCCCCACACACTTTCTGTGACACCAAGAATATCACATACGAACCTCTATCGCAAGCTATACAACGCCCCCTGCAACCCTAAAAGCATTAACCATTTGTAATACCCCAACACCCCCTTTGTGAATTTAACTTTAAGCTCACCTTCGGTCTCCCCTATTCCTATTTTTGAATCTATTAAGCCTGGATCATAACCAAACTCTAAAAGACAAGGCCCTCGCCCGCCGATCGGTGCGACAGACAAGGAAATCAAACAGTGGTCGCGGCTGGTAGAAAAACTAAAAAATCTAAAATTCCAATTACATTATTCTTTTGCAGGACATTAATTATCATGTTCGTTTTCCCAGCTTTTAATGAAAACTATGTCAAACGAAAACGAACGTATAAATGCTGCAGAAAATGTCGATCGAGAAGAATAAAATGTATATTATTATCCACCGATTATGAAATAAATGGTTGTGAAAACTGTCGCAAAAGCGGTTTTATCTGCGATTTGATAAAATCAAATGCAACTGACAATTCCAGCTCCTCAACAACAAAACCCCTTTCGACTGTACCATCGGGTCAGTCTTTGAACAGTGGCTCCATAAAGCAAAGCTCGCTTTCTTCCAGCCAAATTCCACTGGCTGGCCACCCTAATGGTGATACTGTGGGAGATTTGCAAGGTTATTATGCGCCTCTTGACACTCAGCTGGTCCACAATATTCCTCCTCCTCCAGTACTGCAATCAGTACCGCCGGTACAGCCGATTCCCCAAAGAATGCCTCGCCAACCTTCCAACGTCTCGAATTCCGTACCTCCCAATGTCCAGGCCGTCCCTCAATTACCGCAATTGTCTCATCCTAATAGCATTCATAATGGTCACAATAATCAGGCTATGTGGTATGGACCAGCGTACCAAGTTCACCAACAAATACCTTCCCAATCTCCTCAATCTCCTCGTCTGAATCAAGATCCGCCTCTGGGTCTTCAATACCAACAGCATCAACAGCATCAACAGCATTCACTTATTTATTCAGCACCTGCATCACATGAAGTGTTCCCTTCAATGAATCCCCAAGCTCATACAACACCTAAAATTTCTTCTCAGAATTCTAATAATTATCCACCCAGTCATTCGACCAGTATTTCAAACGGTCATTCCAATCTTCAATTACCAGCTATTAGTCAAGCACATCAACCCCGGCTGGTTCCAACTTTCGCTACCACTCAATCGGCAAATCTAAGCTCTCAACTAAGTCAATCACCTTCTGTGACTTCTCCTGCAAGTCTGATATTATTGCCTCCTGTATCTCAAACGAGCCAGGTAAATTCTCAGGCTGAAACTCCTGTTTCCCATGAATTCCCACCCAACTCCCAAATTGCAACCGGCCGAAATGCAATTCGTGAAGTATATGAAGATGATCAACCATCAGCGAAAAGACAACAAATAAATGGCAATGGAACCCAAAGTTTCCTAACTCCTCCATCTACTGCTCCTTGCCAGACTTCAAGCCCTCCATATCAACCATCAAAGGCGTTGGAATTTGGTTATCTGATGCACAATCAAGATAAAGATCAGGAACAAATCACCGCTGCTTATCTTAAAAGGACGTTCAATTTCAATATTAGTAGTTCAGTGATGAATAAGTATTCAGAAATTCCCGCCAAAGGGGAAGAAACTGATGCTTATGAACTTCCGGTAGTGACTAATCCTGGACATTTGAAAGACCCAGATTCCTATGAGTATCTTAAATTCCTCCATTGTTTTACATTAGGCGATCCTAAGTTCCCTATCACAAAAGAGCAAGAGATAGAGCTACTTCATATATATTTCAATCGGATTAATTCAGTGTTTCCCATCGTCAAAAGTGATCTTTTTTGGGAGGTTTATCATAAAGGTTTATCGAGTAGTGTCTTGGTCTATTCCATGATATTGGTTACTTTAAGAGACTCAACAGCTGAACCAATCCTCAAAAATATAATTGGGCATGATGATTTCCTAAATAAATTAAATGGGGTCTTATCCAGACTTGATAGGAAGATTCGTCAAATCATTTATATTCTACCTGAATTAGGCGATGATGATAGATTAACCCAAGTGTTAGTATATGCTTTATTGTGTCTTAGTTTTAGACCTTTGAAATTTGGCAATGAGCAAAGTAGTCAAGACCTTTATACAGCTGTTGGATTAGCAAGTACAATTTTGATTCATATGGAAGCTAGTCACCAAAAATTAATAGCTAATGGTAAGAAAGAAATCCTGATTTATTTCCGAAAGCTATGGTATACGCTTTATATGCTTGATGTTTTCAACGGAATTATTTGTCTGAAAGCATTTATAATCAAAAAGGAAGATTATGATCTTGAGCCTCCAGTAGATGAAGTTTTAAGTCCGTTGATAAATGCTTGTAAGAGGATACAAGAAGTTGTTTTCTTAATTTATCAACCATTAAGCAGTTTTTCAGCTGAAAGGTTATCAGCAATTGAGAATGAAACAAATGATGAACTCGAAAAATTCAAGCATGTAGACGTGATTCCACTTGAGCATAGAAAAGCCCAAGTGCATATTTTCAAAGTGCTTTTGTCGGGATTACAACAAATTATCATTCATAATATTCATCTTAGACGAACAAATAACATATATGAATTTAGTAACACTTATCTTGATATTGGATCCAATATGCTAAACTTGGTTCAACAATTGAATGAGGCAAATAAACTTGATTTGTTTCTTCAAATCCCCATTATACCTAGTGTCTTCTCGGTGTTCATTTCAATTATGTTAAAATACAAAGTTAAAATTGTATACCTAACAGAATTGAAACGTATTGGTTTAAGAGAGGATTTGACTACCGAAAAAATTCAATTGATCGGGATTTTTTTGAATCAATATTTCGATTTTTTCGTCCAGTGTTTGAGTAAATGGTGGTTCATAGGTGAAATAGTCAACAGCGTGGATAAACTTGTTCATACGATTCTGATTTGGGAAGATGGTAAACTAGCACCCAATGATCCTGAAGCTATTGAAAGGAAAAAAGAATTAACAGAAGAAATCAAAAGGAGAGAGAGCAAAAGCACCAAAAACCATAAGCTAAAAATCGATCTGATCATAAGTAATGATCAGCTTTCTCTTCCGCCCATTTTATCAATTGGATCCACTACATTTGCCGGAGCTGCATCCATGGTGCTGTCAAACGTGTTAAGTAAAAGAGGACATAAAGCAAACGCTAGTGCTCACACAAAACAAGTACTTCCCATGAAAAAAACTGATGAGGAAGACGAAAGCTCTACCCCTCAAACTGAAGAAAGTGAAGACTATAAACAAACTCAAGATAATAATGATGTAATTTCTACCACTGATATGTTTAGTGAAATGGAAGGTAAAAAATTCCTTTCATACCTTAACGACGAGATTTTCACCAGTAGTCTGTTTGCTGATTTCGTTACCGAAGATCCGAGCTTGAGAGATTTTTTTGTCAATGGACAGTAATGACGCAAACGATATTTATGTAGTATATTGTAATATAATTTTGCTATTCGTGCACTACTTATGATAAATCCGAAGGGGTGCTATCAGATGAGAAAATCATGATGCAACATTGCATTGCAACGGAAAGTTAAATCGACCAACTCCGTCCCTTTGGTATATACTCAAATTTCACCTGAGAATTGTCGGTAGCCAACATATATTGTTACCTGCCTACCTTCGTATTCAGCTCCAAGAATTGATATCTCTACCACATTAAGGGATAATGAGGAATGATTTCCTAAAATGGCCATTTTGCGATGTGCATCTGCAGTTATTCATGCAAGTCCCGAAAAGGATTTTCAGTTCCCGGTCTCTTCCACGGTTAATGGGAATACACTTCATGTAGCAATTGCTTTAATGATCTGCAAACATCACGTCTGACAGCAAGACTCCCACTGTTACCTTGGTCTTGCACACCAGTACAATACCGAGACTGTATGAAGACTTCCACAGAAAAAAATGTCAGATATGAGAGTAAAGATACAAGAAATATAACACCATCATCAGATACAAACATGTTTACACGCCTCACTCCGATATTATTATATATATGTTATTGTCTATACATCTTATTGTTACTAGTCAAATGCAGACCAAAATCTTTTGGCTTTAGACGAACCCTAGAGCTGGAGAATTCCGAATTCCAAAACGGACATATTGTTATTGGTACACCCACGCCGTGCGGCAATCCTTATCTTGAGAAGTAACGAATTGAAAAAACTCGGCTAACAAAATAAACACCCTCCAGGGCAGGGAAAATAAACAACCCCTTCAGACGTAACGAAATATATTGTACCCTTTAAATGGCGGCAGCAATATCGAAGTTGTCAACAAGCAACCATGCCACCTCTTAAATATATGTAGTCAGCGGCCCGCCCCTACGCCTCCAGCGACTAAATCTAAGATGCCTCGGCCTGTGCATTGTCATCTTTTATCTCTTCCCAATTAGTATTTATTATAGAAAATATACCAAGCATACCTGTACATAATTGCCAAATGAGAAATCTCCCCTCATCAAAAACCTTTGATGCCGAGCCCCGACAACAGAAATCTACTATTGATACAAGGTTTTCGGTTTTGCCACGTCTCAAACCGCACCAAATATCACGATCATCCGCAATTTATTTTTTCCCTCGTTTCCTTAGAAAATTAATATCAAACGAAAAAATTTTCTAAACTTACTACACCATAAACATTTAAGTTGGAGGTTAATTACTAAAGTATTTCCCCAGACTTTTCGAGATGTTACAAAATAAACTCTTGACATATGTGTTAAGTCATCCATTAGTAAAGGTATTTCTTACCATTCTTGCCTTGTTCGTCTATCCCATTGACAAGCTTTTGAACCAAAAACCTGACGTTAAACATGACTCAAAAGATGGCCAACCAAAAGCATCAACTTCTCAAGATTCCCCGGCTTGTGTAAAATCAACAAAGCTGATCAAATCTGCCAAGTCAGACACCAGTATTGAAACTATTAAATCTAATCAATTATTCCCCCAATCCATAACTTACAACAATCTTCAATCATCTATTAAACCATGTTCAACTTCTGCCAACTCCACTCAATTTTTACCTTTCAAAAATGAGCAAGGGGAAATTGAATGGACATTCACTGATGATAATTCCATTAGATCTTTTCCAATGAATGATAATAAAGTGACCTTTGATAATTTTGATAATGTTGATAATGTTGATACTATTTCACCAACCATTTCAAATTCTTCAAATAATGACTCTATCATGTCAAACCACCAACAGTATCAACAACAACAGTACCAATCACATGCTCAACAACAACATTACGTAAACCCAGTAATGAATAATGGCAATAGTACGAGTCCAAAGTCTTCTCATACTCCATCGCCTCCATTATCATCATCAATGATTGATGCTGATGATGATCACAAACTTCATCAATGTCCCCATTGTGAAGCAACTTTTAAATTACGAGGTTATTTAACTCGTCACTTGAAGAAGCATTCATTGAAAAAGGCATACTCTTGTCCATTTCAAAAAATTAGTACTTATGTCGACGATAATAATATCACTCATAAATGCCACCCAACTGGCGGATTTTCAAGAAGAGATACTTATAAAACTCATTTAAAATCAAGACACTTCAAATATCCTCTGGGTACCAAAACAAAAGAAAGATCAAAGGCTGCTGGTAATTGTTCAATGTGTGGAGAATATTTCCCATCTTCAGAAATGTGGTGTGAAATTCATGTTGAAGGTGGTGAATGTAAATTTTTACCTTCGGGCTTCAAAGGTAAATCGAGAATCAAAAATAGATTAATGAAAGAATTAAAGAAAAAAGGTTTAGATATGAAAGATCAAAATTCAATCAAATATGCTAAATTAGTTCAGAAAGCTTCAAAGCATGAAGAAGGTGAAGAGTATTTCGAAGAAGATTTATATTTCGACTCTCCTCTGTTGAGTGAAGTGAGTCAATCCCCTGGATATGAAATCAATAAATCGATTCAAAGACAAATTCCTGTTGTTCATTCAAGTCCGAATTCAATGATGATCCCACCGGTAAATCATCAATTGACCCCTCCTGAACAAATTGCTCAACAACAATTCACACCACCATCTACTCATAATTCAATATCTTCATCTGTAGGTGGATTACCTGAACCTCCAATTCTTGCAAATCGATATCCAAGTCAAACTCAAAATCAAAATCAACCATTATCAAACCAACCTCAATCTCAATCTGATGCCCCAATGCCAATTACGAACGAATATTATGATACTAATGACCCTTATTTCTATGATATGATTGATTATGATGATGAATTTTGTTTAGATGTTGATCAACTAAATCAAAGATCTCCTTCTTCCCAAGGTACTCCTCATTCTCTTGGTCATCAACAATATCAGAAGCAACACGGACATTTGTTACAGCAACAATATCAAATGATGCAAGCTCAGTTGCAAATGGAAATGATGATGATGCAAAATGAACAACCTACATATCAACAACCCCCACAACCACAACTACATCATCAGCCACAATCAGAGACTAATTATCAACAGCCACCACCTCCCCAACAAACCCAATCCGCACACCAATATCCAGTTCAACCCCATAGATTTTACCAACCTCCTCATGCCAATAGTATGGCTATGAGTGTTGGAGGACCAGGCTTTGTTATGGATGAATTGCATGCTGAAAATATGCAACCTCGTTATGTGCAATATTAAATTTAAAGTGTTTTGTATATTATTTATATTTAGATATATGTCGTCAACGTTATTATCGTAATTCATCATCCAAAAATCTTGTCGATTTCACTCATTTTCTTCTTTTTCTTATCTTTCTTATCTTTCGGTCTCTTCTTTTTCTTCTTGGGTTCTGACGTATCTTTCTGGCCTGAAACAGCGTCTGTGTCAGGGATATCTTCGGGTATTGGTTCCGGAACAATTATTTCACCCAAATCTTCATTCACATCTACATTCTCCATCTCAGTCTCGCTAACCGGTAGATGCATGGTAACTAGGGGGTGGGCCGGCACGAACCTGTTTAAAATCGAATCCACTCGACTTAAACTGGCCACTAGAACCATGCCCAATGAAACAAATTGATGTAGAGTTATAATTCCATGGAATTGATAAAAGCATTTTGTCATTAGCTTCTTCTTATATAAAGGTGCAATGGCACTAGCAGTAGGATTATTAATAATTCTCTTTAACTGTGTCAATAACATCTTGAAATACTTCCACCATACCAGTATTCGATGCTGGTTCTTGTTTCTGTGGTATATCAAATGAAGTATCTCAGCTTCATTTTTCAATCGACCTCTTTCGTCTGGTGTAAGATCCATTACAGAAAAATCTCGCGATGAGCATTAACTTTTTCAGTGCTTTACCATGAGTCTAATAGAAGAGGTTAGATATTTTCTAGATAATTCCCAACCAGAAGAAGCTTTGGAGTTGATTACTCCCAAAATAGTGGAGAATAAAGATAATGTTGAAGTTTTACAATTGTATGGAGAAGTGTTATTAGAAAATAACCAAGTTGAAGAAGCTTATCAGGTTTTCATTAAATCTTGTGAAATGGATCCACAAGCGGAAAAAGGTATTGAAAAGTTCCTTTATTTAGGTCAAATTATCGGAGGTAAAGACGGTATGGAATACTTGGATGTTGGTTTAAATAAGTTGAATCAAGAATATGAAAATGGTAATAATCATGAAAAGATCTTAAAGAAATTGAATGAAGGTATATTTGCCAAAATTGAAATCTGGATGACCGATTTATGCATGGAACCTGAAGCTGAGTCCAAATGTAATGAATTAATTGATTACGCATTGAAAGTAGACAATTCAAATCCCGAGACTTATTCATTGTTGTCGTCAATTAGAATTAGTCAACAAAGAAATGATGAAGCTAAAGATGCCATCTTAAAATCTTGGGAATTATTCAAACAACAAAAGGAGAATGCCAAGTCAAAACTTACAGACGATGAAATTAACTTTGAATTTATTGAGTTAATACAACCTTTAATAACTGTCGTTAAATTTGCAATTGAATTAGAATTATACGATACGGCTATCGAAGTATGTCAAGCAGTTCAAGATATAAATGACCAAATCTTGGACGTCTATTATTATGAGGTAATAGCTTGTTTGTTCAAGGCAAAACAACTTCACGGTCCTACAAAAGATATCGAAGACTATAGAGATTTACCTAATAAATCGGTCGATGAAGAAACTGCATCTGATGTTAAACTAATCTTGACCAATGCTTTCAAGATCATCCAAACTAATGACGATTTAGAACCTGAACTAGTCGAATCAGTAAATGGGCTCTTGAATGAATTTGGTGGGCCAGTCATGAGTGAATTATTACCACAAAGAATTGATGATAATGATGATACTTGGGAAGATGAAATAGAAGATGATGATTAGACTCTTTGATGTATATTATAATATAATAAAACAATTTAAATTTAATCTTTTACTGATTCAAGTTTCTCTGTTACAATATCCAAATTTGGCCACTTTGGTGCATAACTTGATATCATCCGTTTATAAGTATTAATGGGCCATTTTTTTGGATCATCTGTGAATATTGCGTGTAAACTAGCGTGTATACCTGCCAGTATTAGGGGTAGTTGAACCAGCCAACTATCATCAACTAACAGTATAAAATGAAGGATATATGCAGCATTCGCCATTGACAAATAATTTTGTTGAATTTTACACTTGTTAAAAATCAATAGATTAGTTGATATTCTAGCAAATAAATGGCACATGTCAGTGTTGTATCTATCAGCCATTTCATGTACCACTCTTGCCGATGGTCTTATAGATTGAATCTGATATAACAAATTATTTTCTATATCTCTCGAACATATAAACTGTTCGGTCTTCTTGATAATTTGTAGATCATTAGTATTAAAATCATATTCTAATAATCCTTCTAATGGTCTCAAATTATAGATTTGACTCAATAAAAATTCATTAGTGGGTAATGGACATTTGATTGCATTGAAAGTCATTAATGCTGGATTCCGAAACTTCTTTTCGGTTATTCTACAAGTTACCATTAGTACATACAAGGACCATGTAAGATTACATTTATATTTCTCTAATGGCAGGTTCAATTCTTCTACTCCTTCCTCTAATCCTAAAGCCACAGCATAGTTTCTGGCCATACAAATATCATTCCAAGCAGTTTCAGTTCCTAGCAGATACAGAGCCCTAGTTAAAGACAATAATAAATATACTACCATTCTTACAAACGGATTCCCATCAACTGGTTCCAAAATTAATAATAATTGTCGAATTTTAAAATCAAGGTCGTCAGAAAACTCCAATATATCTTTACCCGTGCCATCTAAGATCTTTTTCATTATTGGTTCACATTCCTTATCCTTCAGAATTACCAATACCATAGCGAATACTAATATTGTAGCAGTTGCCGTATCGTCGAAATCGTTCCAAAAGACATTTTCCATTATCATTGGCCATAATTTATTATATCTAGTGAAATAATTCTCTAAAAGCTGGCGAAGATCATGATTTGATATATGATTATCACATAAAGAGAAGGCGTTAATTGATTCCAAATAGCCCAATCTTTTCCCGTCGAGTCTAAGGGCTGATACATCAAGTCCTGAATTTTCCAAAGAGTACAACTTTGGGAATTGGGATCTACTACCAACAAAACAACTGAGATTGAAATTATGTCTGTTTCTTATATACCCTGCTGTGACTGAGTATCTATCAGTTTCAGCTTTACGGCTCATTACTGCAGGAGGGAGAGTATCGGGCATCAAATTGACGGTCTCATCTTCAGGGGGATCAAGGTTTCGGTATTCCAGCAGAGATTGGATATATTTGTCTCGATTGGAGGGAGGTAATCTGCTGAAGTGAGTACTTGAAGATTGTGTAATTGTCGGTAATCTGGCTGGTGGCATGGCCATTGGTAGTTGTGCTGTAGGAACAACCGCTGGTGGTGGGAAACCTAAAGGTGATAATGTTGGGTTTAGTGGCGCAATCTGTTGTATGGTCCGGTCACTGGTCAGCCCATTCAGGGCAATATTAGAAGTGAATAAAATATTTGTTGGTTGGCTAAGGTTAGATTCTTGGTTAGGAGATGTATTTCCCGATGGCCCTTCTGACCCTTCTTCTTGCTGATCATCGTGCGATCCCTCTGGTGAGTTTTCCTGTTCTTCTACTGAATTTATCTGTGCTTCCAATTTCCTTTTGGCCCTGGTATTAGGTCTTTTATCTTCAATAGACTCAATTAAATCACATTTCAAGTCTTGTTTGGCACAAATTACACACCCGGTTCTTTGAACATCTCCTAATTGCGTGCACTTGACTCTTTTATTCCGGCAATTATTACATGCGTAATGACTTCTTTTTCGTTTAATATAATTAGTGTTTAGAGCAGGAAACACATTCATATTATCTTTTGATAATCGCGATTTTCACTATTTACTTACCATGACTACTAATCACAGACCAACTCTCGAAAGTAAAAAAGGAAAGAAAAGGGGTATCACCGATACGATAGTCCATGCTAGGTCTTTGAATCAGCAAACAACTTTAAAATATAGAAATGATTCCGACGAGAAGAACATAGATATTTCAAGCGATGAGGTGAGGAAGTTCAATCAAGATGTGAATAGAAAGAGGATAAAAGTGGGCCAGAAAGAAGAGGAAAATGATGGAGTAGCGACCGAAGCCAAAGAACTTGAAGCTGCATGGCTGCAAGAGGAACCAAAAGAACTCAACTCCAAGTCGGTATCTGAAGGGGTTTCTGATGGTCTGGGATCAGCTTCAAATTCAAATACAAATTCAAATTCAAATTCAGATTCAGATTCAGATTCAGATTCAGATTCAGATCCCGAAGAGTTGCTTGCAGAACTTGCCAAAATCAAGGCAGAGAAGGAAGCATTGGCACAAAAACGCCAAGAACAAAAGAAAATACTAGAGGAAGAATCCAAACCAACTAAAAAAAGTTGGAGATCTTCAGCATTCAGGAAGAAAACTTCGACTGCTAAACCATCACAAGAATCGACATTCACTACAAGCTCTATCGACTCTGAATATCATCAAACATTTCTTTCGAAATTTATTAGGTGAATGTCTACAGTTACATAATTCATTTCTAATTTGTATTAATAAACTTGATAATATAATATAAATAATACACGAAATAACATTACGAGAACAAAACTAGGTAATATTAATATGAATAAAAGATAACATAAATTGATGATATTGGTAATGATTGCAGATAATCATTGCAATCATGGAACTTTTTCAAAGAAATCAGGTTAAATCATCATTGTGTCTTAATCTTGCATCTAAATTAGCAATATCCTCCTTCAAACTTGCTTCTTCAACGGTTTTAACTAATTCTTTGGTACATCTAACGATGTCATGGCAATTACCTGCCAATCTCTGTTTCAAGGATTTATCAGCAAATTCTTGTTCCTTCTTCTCATCATTTGAAGTTTTAGATAAGATATCCATACGACGGAAACAATCTTCTAAGCTCTTAACTATCCAACTACCATGTTCTTTTAATTGAGCATTTCTGGTTTGATTCATTGAAGTATTAGTTGCTTCTGTCATTTGTTTAATAACTTCAGTAACTGCCTTAGATTTATTACTTAATTCCCCTCTAGTTGAATTTGGTTTTCTAATGGCACTTAATAAGACTTGAATGGTATTGATAACTTCAACTGTTTGATGTTCCAAATACAATAATACCTGAGTTAAAGTATTATCTGGATCATCAATATCGAATAAGTCAACATTGAATGTAGCTGCAGCCATCGATTTTCTGTATTCTTGTCTTTGTCTAGCTTCACGGGTGTTTTCGTCTTCATCATCATCTTCTTCTTCTTCTTCTTCTTCTTCTTCTTCCTCATCAGCTGCTTGTTTGAGGGATTCAGGTTCTGCTTCAGCTTCGGATTTAATATTCTTACTTATCACTGAACCATTTGTTGGTGTATCAATAGTGACTTTTTTCTTCATTGGAATTGGCGTCGTCCCTATTTCTTTTGATTCGGCATTTGGTGAATTTATCTTGACTTTACGTATACTTAATGGTACATCTTCTTCTTCTTCTTGGTCATGTTTTATGGTAGTATCGGAGGCTGCAGAAGAGGGAACTCTTTCTGACACTTGCTCTTCGTCATCAACCAATCTACTTCTTACTGATCTGAAAGATTTACTTGGTGAAATCTCTAAATCGGATCCACTATCTTTAGAAGGAGTAGTTTCAGCCGTGGATGTTTGTATATGTTCACTGCTAGTATCCTGAGCACTTGAATCTTTAGTATCTACATCAGCGGCACCTGTTGCTTTAGTGTTGTCTTCAGGAATTGATTTAATTTCAGTTTCATTTAATTCAGGTTTTGAAGAATCGATAGATTTGTCACCTTCAGTTGTTTCAGATTTTGAGGTATCAGTGAATCTATCACGGAGACTTTGGAAAAGACCTTTTCCCCTTGAGTTATTACGCTCGGGTATAGGAAATTCTTTTTCCTTTTGACTTGATTTTGATTCGCCTCTAGAGTCATCAGAATTAAGAACATTAAAAGCCGAAGACGCAACAGGTCTGGCAATGTTGGAGCTTGTAGACTTTATTGAGCTAGTACTTAAATCAGCTTCATTCTCATTTTTGTGTTCCAACATTTCCTTTTCGTCAAATCTATGGATCTTATCTCTTGGTGATTTCTTCATTTCAAAAGAAGATCTATTCAAAATAAAACTATTACTGGAAGTTTCTTCTGGGGACCCAAAAGAATTCCTCTTTCTCGGTTGAGAATCTGGTGGAGGACTTTCAAATTGTTTAATTCTTTCTAATACATTCTTTTTGGTTGGGGTAGTTCTACCTACATTTTCATTGAGATCAATGGCTTTATTACCGGTAGGAGTATCATTGGATTTATTCATTGATACATTGTTAGAATTGTTATTAGTAGCATTATTAATAGAAGTTAAAGAATCTGTCAGTCTTTCTAACCTTGATGCCAATGCATTGAACTTTCTTGGATGATTCAGGGGGGATGTGTTTCTATTGGAATCATTGATGTCCTCAACAGATGATTGATTTTTTAATTTATTTGCCATTCTTAAAGGTCTAACTGGAATTTCTTCCTCTTCTTTTTCTTCGATAGCCTTTGAAGGAGTACCGACGTTGCCAATTTCAGTTGGAGAAGCCAATGACTTGTTAAGATCAATACCACTGAATTCACTATTAGAAAGTTTACACTTAGTTATTAACTCACATACAGAAAAAACCAAGCCACAAACTGATTTTTCTATGACGATCTGAGGTAATAAGCTTGAATAAACAGTGAAATATCTAGTGACAGTGATCAAATGGCTGGCAGCATTTCTTGTTTGGATTGAAAGATCATTCGAATTTAAATGATTATTATCACCACGATTTGCAATTTCATTGGCAGTTAATGAAAGAGTTGAAACTTTTTCAAATACAATATCAGCGTCGAAATCTTTCTTTTCAATACTAGAAATGAAAGTCTCAACCAATGAATGGAAATGAGATATCAAACCAACAGGAATTAACCCAGTGGAGGAAATTAACAGTTTCAAACTACCTTGGCTCAATAGATCGGTATTATATCCTTTAGTTAATTTGTCAGATTTCAAATCTTCATACTTCTTTTGCCATTTCAATACATCATTTCTCAATTGAGTAAAGGATGGTTTCTTTTCAGCATGTGTAACAGGGTTATCTAATTTAGTTAATTTATCCAAGAACGCATTCATTTGATCATTGAGGTCAGTTTTGTTTTGACCATCAGGAGAAGTAATTGAACCGTTAGATCCGTTGGACACATTGGTGATTGGCATACCACTAATATCTCTAGACAACGTATTCATGCTATTATTTCTGGTATGATCTTTTGACGAAGCGTTGACCGAGTTTTTAAGAGATTGATTTTCCAATCTTAAAGCGGCATTTGAAGATTTTACTTGTTCTAATTCTTTAGTTAATTCAATAAGTTCAGAATTATCTTTAGAACTTTCGATTTGGTCTTTGAAATCAGATTTGGCCTTTTCCCAAGTACTTCTTTCGGTATCGAACTCACTGATTTGTTGAGTTAATGCATAATTTTTATCCAAGATTCTGTCTTGATCTTTTTGAAGATTTTCTAATTCTTGTTTCAATGATTCAATTTCTTGATCCTTTTTTTTTAAAGATTCTTCAACATTATGGTCACCATTCATTTGGGAACCACCTAATGCAGCAGTAGCACCACCTAATGCAGCACCACCAAGACCAATACCTACTTGTTTAGCAGAATTGAGATCTTCACCGCCATCATTAATTTCGTTTAAATTAAGATCCCGAGATTCCTCAGTTTTTTCAGGTTGATCGTTTTTGTCAGTTTCTTCGTCATCTTCCTCTTCATCTTCATCGCTAGACCAAGTTAAATTTGCCTTGGTGGTAACTACAGTTTTATTTTTAACACCGATGGTTTGGTTCGGAACGTTACTAGAAGATGCCTTTGACAATTGAGATACATCAGAGGTCTCATCGACAGAAGTGTTAGCGGCATTTACAGGATCGGTAGGACTTGTGGCTGTGGTGGTTACAGGATCAGTACTAATGTCTTTTTCTTCAGAAATTGACAGATTTTCGGGTTCAACTTCAAGTTCTAAACCTCTTCTCTTTATTTCAAAAGCAATATCAGATACTAAATCTTTAAACCTATGTTGAGCTAAAGTACTCAATTTTTTTCTGGCTTTATTCCTATTTGGATGAAAGGTCAGTTTAGGTAATAAATAATCAGGTTGACCACGAGATTCATCTATTCTTCTTTTCAATTCATCATAAACATCAGTTGATAATTCCTTGAATTGGTTATCAGAAAGCCTTTTCAACTTCAATAATTTTTCTTCGGCAGTACCAGGTTTACTACTTGATTTACCTCTACCACCTCTATCGGCGGAAATTTCGAGAAACTGTTGAAACAGTTTTAAATGAGTGGCTAAATTCTTTTCAGTCATTCCAAAACTATCAAAAGTATGTTAAAAAGAATTGCCACGCCGTGGAATATTAAGAAATAAGTTTATTTGTGGATCTTAAATTTGAAATTTTGACAAGAGGACGGGAAAAAAACAAAAAAATCAAAGACGCGGCGCGGTATCGACACGCTTCTAGAGAACAATTGAAATATTGGCATTTAAACAATAAGGATTCGAGGTTATAGAAGAAAAGCGCTGAGGTTAAACAATGTAGAAGGTTTTATGTTTTGATATGTTTTGATATTTACTGATGGTAATCTCGTGTTTTCAAAAATGTCAAAGCTGTGTAGATTGTTGTTGAACGTGGTGGTGTACGCGGCATAACCTCGCGTACCTGTCAAAGGTACCTTAGGCGGATCGATGAGACAAAGTTAAACCGCAGAGGTTTGGTAGTTTGAGTTTGAGAGTGAGTTTGAGTTTGGGGTAGAAATAAACCCACCTGTCTCACTGGTGTCTCACTGGTGTGGTGCTACTGTAACACTTTCCTCACCATTAAGGTATATTACTCTATGTACAAACATGCTACTTACAAGTGGTGTCTATCTCGTATGCTCCTCTATCTAATCATACATTTGTAAACTGTTAAGCCAGTGGGACTTGTCCAGTTCTTTCTGCTTCAGCATTGAAGACATCTTTGGTAATGTTCTCCACATCAGACAATATCTTTTCGTTAATAAATTCTTCGGCTACTGTTTTACCATGAGTCAAATGAACAGCTCCTATTAATGCATATATCATTTGAGCACTAACCCTTAATTCTCCACTGGTCTCAAATCCTAATCCTTGATTACTATAACTATTCCAGAACATTATAGAATTTAATTTATTTAATTTAGCAAATATCCCCACAGCTAATCTACCAGATAATTCTTTTGAAATTGGTTGTCCCAAGATATCAAGATTCTTATTGTTTATTGATAAATCATTAACTTGGCCACTGGTCGATGGTTGTTCAATGACATGTTTGGCCAAATACAAATTCAATACTTTCGATCCAATAGCTCCCAATTTTTCATTATAAGGCTTGATTCCATTGGCAAAAGATTTGTGAGTTATGACTTGTAATGCAATTTCATCATTAATTTGATATTTGTCTCCCACAAATTCTTTAATGTGTTTGACGTTATTATTGATATCGGAATATTCAATGCCTTTGCTATTGGTGAAAACTTCAGAAGGATCTCTTTTCAATCCAGCAAGTCTTGAACCTTTGTGTAAATAAATGTTCCTGGTGAAACCACTTGTTATCCCACGTATCAGTTTACAAGATGTTATAGACTTATTCATACTATACGGTGCACTTTGAAAAATTTTTCATTTGATATCCTCTAATGCGACGTCCTGTACAAACTGATATTTTGCATCCAATTTTCATCTCATCGCATCTGCTTATAATTGACCTTTAAACCATGGATATCTTTAGAGTATTAACTAGAGGTGCCAATATTAAAAAGACAAAGCAGTATAGTGCTGATTTTGCATTGCCATCTGAAAAACAACAAAATCAAGAGTTGGCAAAAGAAGAAAAATTGAAACATGATGTGGATCGGGAAACTGATTTCTTTAAGGTGAGAAATCATGATAATAAGCATGTAGTTGAAGAATCCAAAGATACCGGAAAAATTCAAGAGATTCCTCCATTGAAGATAGCTTCTGAAGACGATGCCAACTTGTTCAGAAAAGTTAATAAATCAAAGGTTTCAGGTAACGATATACCTATGCCTGTTGGATCATTTGAAGATTTGATTTCAAGATTTAATCTTTCATCCAAACTTTTAAATAATTTATTAGCAGCAGAATTCATAGAGCCAACGCCAATTCAATGTGAATCCATACCGGCTGTATTGAATGAAAGAGATGTCATTGCGTGTGCCCCAACTGGTTCGGGTAAAACCTTGGCTTATTTAATTCCATTGCTTCATAAATTTGGTGGGAAGAAAATTGTCAAAAATTCGGGAATCAAATGTCTTATAATAGCCCCAACCAACGAATTGGCCAGCCAAATTTATCAAAATTTAGACATTTTGAATCGTGGAATCAATTTAAAAATTTCTATGTTATCAAAACAGCTAGCCAATAAATTAATTGAAAAATCGGTCAATGGTGATAAATATGATGTTGTCGTTGCAACACCTTTAAGACTTATCGATCTCGTAAAGAAAGAATCCATCGATCTTACCAAGGTAGAAAATTTGATTATTGATGAAGCCGATAAATTGTTCGAACAAGGATTTTTACAACAAACAGACATGATATTATCGAGTTTACAGAAGAAAAATGTCCAGAAAACTATCTTCTCTGCAACCATACCTTCAGGGGTGGAAGAGATCTGTCAAGCCATAATGATAGATCCAATTAGGTTTATTATTGGACATAAAGAAGCAGCAAGTAATACTATTGACCAAAAACTAATATTTACGGGTAACGAAGAAGGGAAATTACTTGCCATTAGGCAACTCATACAAGATGGTGAATTTAAACCTTCAATAATCATTTTCTTACAGTCTATTATCAGAGCCAAAGCATTATTCCATGAATTATTATATGATAAACTTAACGTCGATGTGATTCATGCCGAAAGAACACCAAAACAAAGAGAAGATGTCATAAAAAGATTCAAAAATGGAGATATCTGGGTACTTATAACCACTGATGTCTTAGCAAGAGGGGTGGACTTCAAAGGAGTTAACTTGGTCATAAATTATGATGTACCTCAAAGTGCTCAAGCGTATGTTCATAGAATCGGTAGAACTGGTAGAGCAGGTAAAAGAGGTAAGGCCATAACATTTTTCACAAAAGAGGATAAATTACTTGTAAAACCAATCATTAATGTTATGAAACAATCCGGATGTGAAGATGGATATTCCGATTGGATGGAAAATCTTGATAAACTCTCAAAGAAAGATAAAAAGAATTTAAAGAAAAATCAAATTGATAGAAAAGAAATTTCAACCGTACCAAGAGTGGTTAGTCATAAGAGAAAACAAAGACAAGAAATGATCGAAGCATCGAAGAAGAGGAAACAGGAATCACAAATGGCTACGAAATCACCGGAATAAATCTTTATATTCATTAATAAATACACTTTTTTCTTCAACTCTCTAGGAATAAGTTCCGTGTATGCAATGGTAACGATATCTAATACAAAAAATACAATCTAATGATGGGCATGACCAGTAGATGGGTAACCAAAGATACTTCTTCTACCAATAATTTCACCAATAGAAAAGAAAGCTAATAATTGGGTACCGTAAACACCGGCTTTAACAGCACATCCTTTAGAAGGCTTGAAAGCAGCAGCTTTTTGTAAGAATTCTTTTTGTAAAGTTGGGGTTTGAATAAACTTTAAAGCGTTATTGTAAACTTGTTGAAATTGGGCAGTTGATGGAGGTGCTAAAGCTTCCTTTTGGTAAACAATTTTACCAACTTCGGCACCAACTTTACCGTAATACACGGCTTGGTTGGCCAATTGGGTGGATTTGGTGATGGCGTTATTAACGAATCCAGTGGCTTTGGTAATAATAGCTGACATCTGAATATATATATTGATTTTCACTCGAAATTTTTTTTTTCCAAATTGGATTTTTCATTACTCGCATTATGTCTGCGAGCCAATGAAAATGTGAATTAAACAGTGTGCATATTAGCATATGACTATATAGAAATTGAATTTGTATATAGAAATTAAATTTGTACACCGCCAAATCTATCGGGCCAGATCACTGGAGCGATTAAACTCCAGCCATATAAAACGTAACAAACCCAGGAACTGATAATTTTGAGCCAACTTGAAAAATATGTTCTACCTACCGGAATAAAATCTCCTACTTCGTCTTGTTTCACATTGATAGTCAATAAAGTTGCAACGTACTGAGTGGCCAAAAAGAAAATTATATGGAATAAAGCATAGTTATATTTGACACTACCTCTTTCTTCATCGTTAGCTTCCCCACTACCACTTTCTTCATCATATAAATTTAATTGTTCAAGAGCACTAGCAGGTAATGAACCTTCATCTACTGCTTGCTTGATGGCTTGATATCTCATTTCATTTCTACCAGATGGTTGATCACTTATATATCCAGTAGCCATTTCAGTACTTTGATCCTCATCGAAAAATGCCGAGTTAGCAGCGGCCCTTGTTGTTGTATAGGCCATGGCAATAAATGTAAAGAACGCTCCCAAAACGATACTAGCAGTTCTGGTACCTTTCGATCGAACCAATGGATTACAATACTTATCATCGGGTTCCGAAGCTACTGCACTCATAACAAGATAAGTACAATAAAACACAACCATTGAGGATTGGGCAAGACCTGCATGGCTATTACTCTCTTGGATGGTCTGATTAATTGACATGGCAGATATGATTAACGAAAATACTAGATTGAATGATATAGCAGTTTTATTCATACTACATCCATCTCCAGCAAAGAAAACAAACATTAAAATGGTTACCACGATACTTGCAATATACATTAATAAAGTCCCACCAATAAGTAAGTGCTTCCAAAAAGATGCATTGTATTCGCCTTCCCCTGTCAAATCTTCTAACTCGATCTTCTCCAAACAAGTTTCAGCCCAAGCATGAGCAAAATCCACAAGCAAAACTAATCCAATACCAATAAACACTGTTGAGAAAATAATGGCAATATGATTACCATAAAATACAAAAAATGAATCAGGAATTAGTAAAAAGTTGATGGCAATGAACCCCAAATACAACAAAGTCTTCATTTTCCACCACCCATTTTGTAAGGCAGCTCTTGGATTGCTAGTTGATTTGACATTAATTAATAATCCAGCTAATAATAAATGCAATACCCCGAGTGCCAAATTAATTCTATGGACGGAAACAAAACTTATACATTGACCTCCTTCAGCTCCACATTTCGTATTGATGAATCCAAACGTGGCTTTTTCTAGCTTATTCACTATAAATGGTGATAATACAATCCACGAAAGTAGCGAATTGAAAAGAAGGAAAAACGCATAACAAATTCTGGTAAGGATCGAAGATTGGAAAGTTCCACCAATAGATGAACAGAACGCCGAACATATTGCCCCTCCACAAAGAGATGTTAAATACATCAGAGCCGAGGTGGCTCCAGCTAGGGGAATTGATACAAGGGCTCCCATGATTATGTAAATGACAGTTTTTTGATGCGGGTGAGATAAGATATGCTGTGTCTTTTCAGATAGGCAGTTTGTAGTGGTTTAATGTGTTATGTGTTTAGAAAAAGAGAAAGTAGGGATGGGAAAGACATAATATGTGAAATATACAAACACTTTTGGCGAATTGCATGAGGTCGGTATATGGTCATAGTTCGATATTAAGTGATTGTATGGTATAGGCACGTACGTTAGAGATCAAATTAACAAATATATGCATTATTCAAACTCTTTGAGAGCTTGTTTTCTTCTTTTATCCATACTTACTTTCATGCCAATTGGTTTTGTATTTGTGGTAAACCAATTCCAAACTGATTTTAATTTGGAGTTATCTATTGTCGACACGTCCTGGGCCCCATTCAAAGAAGAAAGGTCAAACAATTTACTCTGAAGATTGGTCATATCTTCTATCAGTGACATTTGGTCCAACTCTTCTTCGCCATCATAAATGTCTCCCAGCAAATAGATTTTTGGATCTATAAATTTGTATTTGGCTAATAGGTTGAAGATGAGATTCCCAAAAGCTTTAACAACTATGGACAATGGGACTGGGAAAAAGGTATATAAGGAAAACTGTTCAGATCTATCACCTTTAATAATGACGGGTTCTAAATGAAGACTTGAATCTTTTAATTCTTTTGATTCATTGCTTCTTTTAACTCTATAATTTTTTTTATTCGATTTCTTCCTCGAGAGCAGAAATGGTAACAAATATGATTCTCTATCATTGGTACCTTCTTTAAAGAATCTTAAATACACCCAACTAATTATGAATCCACTAATTGATAAATGGAAAGAAATTCGAAATTCTTCACTCAATATCAGTAACAAAAAGCTTGAAACCAATAATAAAAATGGCAAGTACTTGACTTTAATTCTTAAGTTCCCTTTGAAAAAAATGAAATAATGAGAAGGAATCCGTTGTTTTATGGCCACAAAAAATCCAATGATAACAGCCATTGGTGTCACCACAACCGGTGGAACATCCTTCGGTTTACCAATATGTGAAACCAAATAAAAAAACAAATATACCATCAAATTTCCGAGTAAAACATTGCAGATTATAAATCGACTATATTGTTTAGCACCCCAGATATTCTCCAAGTATTTCCCCAAATAAAATATCGTGAAAAAACTCAAGGCAAATCCAATGAAGTTTTCTTCAATTAAACTACTAGTCACGAAAACCCAAGGTCTTGTTATTACTGGGGATTTGGTCGGTATGAATGTCAATAGTGGAACGTATAACTCATGAGGATGTGGGACTTCTCCAGTCTCTTCGGCTATATTATTCACATCATGAGCCGTCTTTTTCGACAGTGAAACCATCAACACAAAGTATGTATAATACTTCAAAAGAAAGTTAAGGGTCGATATGGCACTTAACGCAACAAGTAATATACTTGTCACTTTGGGTACTTTCATGTTAACGCGATTTACTATTTTCCTATTGATTTAGTGATGTGAAGTGAGAAAGCCGGGGAACTGATGTGGGTCTATAATGTACCTACTGGGCCCACGATTCAAGTTGAGGAATTTCCTGTTAATAATATGTGGATAGTATATATAGTACAGGTGAAAGGTGACTGGTTCCTTGGTTCTTTTCTGTGACATGTATATTCTCTTATTTGCAAGACATAGGATGGGTATGTAGATTCAGTTGGAAATTTCTTAATCTAAAATCTGCAAAAATCGCTGTTTATCATAGTCGGAAATGAATAAAATAAAATGTATTGTGTAAGGATAATCACCTTTGTATACCTTATCGTCACCTATGTATTATATCTCATCTCTATATATTAATTCATCGTTATGTCATTTGTGGTCTCTAGTTATCTCATCAGCTCACTATGTCAGAAGATCTCATTTGAGGGAAAATTATTCATGATGATAAGGCCCAGTTTCCCCAAAATTTCCAGAACAATTGGACTTAGATTCCAAACCACTATCCCCAAAAGAAGATCAACTTTCAGAGAACTCCTTCAGACCCCTGCCACCAAATCCCTTTTACTCACGGTGTTGTTTGGATCAGCCGTCACCGAATTAATTGCTAGAAGAAAGAAACTCGAGACTCTTCATCAGTCTCATAATACTAAAATGATTATACTCAAAGACATCCATACTAGGTTGCAAAAGGGTGAAAAGATAGACTTACAAAAAGAACTTCGGTTATTAAACACGGCATCTCAAGACGTTGATATTGATGAACAATTAAATGCTTTAATACAATTAGCTGATGAATCAGATACTCAAAGTTCAAGTACGAATAATGATCAAACCCCTACAAGGTTTTTATAGTAGAGATATTTCATAGTTATACATTCACAAATACATCATTATATAATTAATTAATTTCTTTTTCCGGCTTTATTTTATTATACACCCATAGCTTTTCTAATAGTTCTTCTATGATTTTCACCCGATTCTAAGATTTTACCCTCTTGACTTAATCGTTTGATGGCTTCAGCAATTTCATTATTCTCGACTCTGATTGAAGATTTTTCGTTCAATTTAACTGCCAATTCGTTAAATCTTATTACGTTATTATTTTCTTCAACTACAGCCAAGATCTCATTATTTAAATCTTCTTGCATCCTTCTCTGGGCTGATGTTGTACCAGTCTGGACCATATCCATATCAATTCTACCAGTAATTGGATCTGTGGCATAATCTTTGATGGCTGATTTAATTAATCTAACTGCTTCCTTGACATCAATTAATTCAACATTTGGTGATAGCCTCATTTTGGCGTGAGCTTCTGATAATCTAACCATTGACTCTAATTGTCTAGTAGTGGCGGTGACTCTCCTTTCAGAAGCTCTTGAATCATCTCCCATTTTCCTCATTTCAACATAAGCTCTAACAAGCTCATTTTTACCTTCAGGAGTAATAATTGGATGGATGTTTTCTTTAGCATATTGAATATATGTAGTTAAAAATTCAACTGGTAATACGACATTATTGGTAACTCTGTCAGGAACATCTTCCAAATACATATCAGTCAAATGTCTCGCCAATTGCCTATCAATGTTTTCATCGACTTTATCCAACATCAAATAAACCAAATCAAATCTTGATAATAAAGGTGGTGGTAAATCAATGTTAGACGTAACGGGTAAATTAGGGTCGTAACGAGAATTAATTGGATTAGCAGATGCTAAAATAGAAGTTCTAGCGTTTAAAGTTGTAATAATACCGGCTTTGGCAACAGATATAGTTTGTTGTTCCATAACTTCATGTAATACTGAACGAGTAGCATCGGACATTTTGTCGAATTCATCAATACAACAAATACCTCCATCAGATAAAACCAAGGCACCACTTTCAAGAACCAATTGTTTAGTATCAACATCCCTTGTTATATAAGCAGTCAAACCAACAGCCGATGATCCTTTACCTGAAGTGTATACCCCTCTTGGAGAAATTCTATGGACATACTGTAATAATTGAGATTTAGAAGTTGAAGGATCTCCACATAATAAAATATTAATATCTCCTCTATATCTTCCACCTTTTTCAAAAGTTTTGTTAGTACCTCCGAAAAGTTGTAATAACACCCCCTTTTTAACGTCATCCATTTCATAAATCGATGGAGCTAAAGATCTAGCTAATACTTCATATAAATCATCTCTTTGACTAACCTCCTTGATCCTTTCAATTTCTTGTTCGGAAATCTTTTTCACTTGTTCAATTTCTTGTTCCCTCTCACTGGCTTCTTGTTCTAAAGTCGACACATCAGCAGTTAATCTCTTTTTGTCGATTTTTTTAACATGAACCACATCTAAATAGGTCTTGTATAAACTTTTAACGGCTCTTTGTCTTGAATTGGTTCTTACTGGTAAAGACCTGAAAATACCACATACCTCGATTCTATCACCAGCCCTACAGCTATCAACTAAATCGTCATAAACACATAAATTAATTGAATGTGGCGTTTGTCCATCAGGTACTAGATCTGGAGTCTCTTGTAATTTGATTACTTGTTTATCGGCAAATGAAGATCTATTGTGGATAATGGACATTGAATTCGATTGTCCGCAAACTTGTCTTGGACATTTAGAAGGTTCAGAGATAACTCCTCTATCAATTTCAACGGCAATAGTATGGTCACAAGCATTACATTTGAAAAAAGCGACTTTCATATCTGGAATAATAGCTGTAGCTCTTAAAACAAGACCTTTGACACTGACAAGTTTATCAATATCATTAGGATTTAATTCTCTCATACCTCTTTCAACTTGATTTATGTTATATGGACGAACAGTATAAATATTGGTTTCAATTTCATCAACAGATGTCGAATTGACATTGGAATCAGTATTATTATCGAATCTATCTTCCATAACTAAAGAAACCATACAGTCTTTAGTAGTTTGATCCATAATTGGAATAACTTCTTGGGGATAGTTCAATAATTGATAATATAACTTTCTTGTAGCAGGGTAAGCTTTCAAATTTTGGGCATCTAAATTCAAATTAGTCAATCCTAATTCTCTCATATTGTTTAACTGATGAACGTAATAAAGCTCATTGTCTTGAGAGCTAACTTGATTGTTATCAATTCTTCTATACTTTAATTTAAAGGACATCAAGAAATCCCTGAACGCGTTAGAACAATCTTGAATGGACACATTTGTACCCCAAATAACTCTAACTGGTTCATCATCGCCAATTAAGTTGTCAGAGGCAGGGTTTGAAGAACTTGAAGCAGGGTTTTGAGGAGTTTGGGTGGAGCCTTGAGAATTCTGGGAATCAAGAAAGGTTCTTCTTCTTGATGGAGACGAGGTAGAATCTTGAATATCACTTCTATTGTGTCTTCTAACGATTCTATCAACCTCACTAGTTAATCTATCACCTCTGCTTCTAGTAGCATCTGAACCATGATGTTGGGATGATGATGAATAGTGCAAAGGAGATGAAATATCTCCAGAACCTAATCTTTGACTGTTCCCTTGACTACGGCTACTACTAGGAACGAAAAGCCCGGGATTTCTACTACTGCTACCAACATTATTATTATTATTAGCATCAGAATGTAATTGGGACGAAGATGAGTTGAAAAACAATGGAGAAGAAGGAACTGCTTGTGATTGTGATTGAGATTGAGTTCCAGTCTCGGTATTTCTCAAACTTGTGTTTGTATTTGGATCTTCTGGGAGTTCATCAATATCACGAATTGGAGAAGACATGTTCAATGAATAATTAAATAAGAATAAAAAATTGAGATTTATCTATCGATTAAAATAATTTTCCAACGCGTCTCATCAATTTTCCTATTTGGGATTAATTGGCATCCAGTAATTAATTAGGTTACTCGTTTTGTGCGGTGAGGATGACAGGGCTAACTGTTTTGTCCTCGAGACAAGACATAGGCAGATTAGGGTTTCGTCATCAGGGGAATGTGTTAATGCTATAATGAAATGGAACACAAGTAATATACATTCAGAGACTTACTGTCCATGAATCAGAATAGCCGGAATCACAAGCCGGAATCACAATAGCCGGTTGTCAGAGATCA
This sequence comes from Yamadazyma germanica, assembly GCA_030574815.1. Taxonomy (NCBI): domain Eukaryota; kingdom Fungi; phylum Ascomycota; class Pichiomycetes; order Serinales; family Debaryomycetaceae; genus Yamadazyma; species Yamadazyma germanica. Next base: position 102,132 of record JAJMFS010000026.1, on the reverse strand, counting down.
GAGTAAATACTCGCTCTATATTTCTATCAATGTCTACTTACTACTCTCATTTGGTGTAAGGATTCAACGCGAATAATAATAATTATTTTTTTTTTAGACTGAGACTATTAACTCATGAATAATCCACCTAAAATCACCCCAAGAACTGAACTTCGTCCGTCTGATACTTCTCGACTCAATGCTCAAGAAAGACCACCACGAGTTAAAATTGGAATTCGCCCAAGATCTTTAAGTCCCGATAGGGAAAGAGCTAGACCGTCCAGTAGTGAATCGATATCCCCAGTTAGACACAGCGGATCACCAGTTAGAAGACAAAGGATACTGGAAATTGAGCAAGAATTCAAAAATCGTCAAAAACGGACATTTGAAGACACATCAAAGAAAAATGTCAAATTTAACTCTGATGTTGAATATTTTGAGAATACTTCATTACCCAGTCCAAAATTGAAACTTCGTAAACTTGATGAGGCAAGTGTTGAAGATACTATTCAACAACTACAAGCCGAAGTTCATGAACTTAAGACCAATCAAAAGACAATAATTGAAAAATTAGATATGGTATTGAATCATTTGACCAATTGATCAAAAATCAATATTTTTAGTAGTTTGTTGTTCAGGTTTATGACTATGGTTATGGCCATGATCATGGTCATGATTATGGTCTCCCGATTGTGCAGAAGTTGAGCCCGATTGATCTTCGTCTTCAACGGGGATTCCCCATTCTTCAATTTCGAATTTCTTTCTACCATTTTTAAAAGCGTATTCCCCATCATGAATCGTCATTAATCCTCTTTCTGCTAATACCGGTACTTTCAAAATATTAACTAATCCATGTTGGACTTTCCCTGGTTCATTTTTATAAGCTCTTTCAATCAATTGGGACATTGCTTGATTAAAAGGTTGAAGTTGAATAACTGAATCAGCTAAATTCTCAAGTATAGTAGTTAAATGAGAAGTTCTTGGATATAAGTCTATTGGAATAGAAGCAGCCACAACAAGATTATTTGGATATTTCCTCAAGAGACCTTTTAAACTATGAAAAAATGGAATCATGAAAGTTGATTGTGACAATAAAGGAGGGTAAAGGGAGGGAATTAACATATTTGGAATTACAAGTCTAATAGTTTTTGAAGAATTCGTCTTTAATTGTTGGGTAATAATTTGAGTAATATTAGCAATTAATTGTTTGTAATCATCAGATAATTGAATAAACGAAATTTCTCTATTATCGGGTACTGGTCTTAATCTTTCAGTAATATCAAATTGATGATTATAATTTTCGTTTACTTCTGATAAATTTTCATCCTGAATTTTTTTGTTAAGTTCATATCTCCAAGCGATTTTCATGTCTCTTTCTTGAGCTGTTGACGAAGATGATGATTGGGTCAAATTGGACACATTCAATTTACTTTCTTGATCTTTGATCAATGCTTTTTTCTTCTCCTTTGATGATCCTTTATAGACTCCTGGTAAATCCTTAGCCCATTCATTAGACAATCCTAATACAATAATATGACAATTGATAATCTTGGAGTCACCAACTCTGTTGTGTAATACTCCTTGGGATGCAAAGCATCTTAAGAGAATCGATGCAAAATCCGTAGTCCCTGATTCTTCAATCAAAAGAGAATTACCAATTGGAAGTCCTTGATGACCGAGAATTTTATCCAAGTCACCGGTACCTGTCGATACCGTAGGTTGTGAGGTAATAACTGATGGTCTGATACCTATATTTGTGAGTTCTTCTGGCTCTGGTTCATTTGTTTTAGGCGTTGCAACCGGTGGAATTGGTCCTGGTCTGACTGGACCATTGGTTCTTCCGATAGCTGGTGGTGCTCTTCCTGGAATGGGAGTTCTACCTGGGATATTGGGAGTTCTTCCGGGAACATTTGGGGTTCTTCCGGGAACATTTGGGGTTCTTCCGGGAACATTTGGGGTTCTGTTAGGGGTGTTACCACTGATAACCTCGCTTCTCTTTCTAAAGGACATGGTAATGAGATGAGATTTTTCACTGCGACTAGTATTTGTATGTATGATGTATATTCTACGATGAGCCCGTTTCGGCAGTTTCTGATACGGGTAGATCTACTGTAGGCGTGTCGTCAGATACTTCTTTGATTTCTACTTTCTCCGGCTCTTTGATGTCGTTATTTGTATTTGGTTCAGCGGTCTCCTTTGGGTCTTGGTCCCTCTCAATCTCTGCTAAAGATCTCTTTACGAACCCCAATAACCCATCAGTTTTATCGTACCAGGCATCAGTCAATTCTAATCGATATACAAACCTAATATTCTGAAGCAATTCCTTTACATGGTCAATTCTCTTCAAATTTAACCACTCTTTAATGGAAAGCAAATACCATAAAGAAGATTTTCTGAGTCTATTGAGTCCAAAATTATTAGGTATAGCTTTGGCACTTAGTTTATGAGGATTGCTATACATACCTTCCTCAGTCACAGGAGATTCTCCTTCCATTATACGAGAAAGATTATCAACCAGACCAATATCCTGTACAGATGACTTACCAAATACATAAGCTAGTCTTTCGTAAATAATAGCCTTAATGACTTGCAGACTATGGTTCGAAGATATCAAGTGGTTATCAAATTCTTGAGAGCATTTGAATAGATACTTTTCTATTAAATCGATCCACCACCAGTACATATTAAAAGTAACACACATGCAAAGTAATAATTCCACTACCACTAATTGAGTTCTGATATTATAAGTTTTCAAATTCAAGCGAGATTTATAAGTATAAGACAAGTTATCAATATAGGGTTCTATTATGTCGTGTCTTATTTTTCTTAAAGTATTTCTATCAGGAGGAGTAGACTGGAAATTGGCCAATTGAGTTTGTACAAGTAAAAGTGATATAATACACATTTCTTGAGTGGAAGCCACATAAATCCATGCCTTATCGTTATTAAAATCTTTTTTAATGAAATCATATGTCGAATAGCTGTATTTGAAATCTTTTAGTATCAATGACCAATCAGCGAGTTTTCTTATCGCCTGTTCAGGCGAAGACTTATGATAATAATTCTCTTGGTAATTAAACGTTGAGGTGTTCTGCAGAGAATCATTTGAATTATTATTGTTGTTGAATAATTTCCTTGATACCGAGAAAAATCTATTGGCAATTGACTTTTTCGGTGATAGAATTTGGTCGTCCCAGATTCGAATCTTCTTTTCCATATGAGGGATCAATTGCAAATTAATAAACTGATTAATACCAATTCGAAGATTGGTATCAATATTGGCGGGGACCAGGAAGTTGTCAGGAGCCGTATTAAATGTGATTCTTTGTAAGTCTTCGTCTATGGTTGAATTTTCGTTTTTGAAGATTTTAATGGTTTCCTCAGATGAAGTAGACATCAGAATAAATGTAGTAGCAATAGATAATTTATCTCGTATTGAAGTGTCAAATGTGATAATCTCTTCGTGAGAGATTTTTGTATCGTCGTATAAGACAAAAACATGCATTAATAAATCAGTTATCTGGAAAAATTTCGGGAAATTACAATTTCTAAACTCAACAATCTTATTCCTTAAATATTCGAGTGAATCATGTTGAAAATCAATCACAAAAATCTGGGAAACTGGATGATTAAAAGTGTCGAACGGAACAATTGAGTTGGAGGAAATCACTTTGTTGAAAAAATCGAGATACAAGTCATCTTGAGGATTCATCGGTAACTGTTTCAAGAGCCCTTCCAAAGACGATATACTGAATAATTGTTTGACACGATCTGAAACAGGTACTGATGCGTTCTTTATAGATATTAGATCAGGTAAAGGGAAGTCAAATCTGATGGGGAAACTGGGATAACTTTTGGTGATGAGTTGGGTGTTTGTGATTTTGAATAGTTGATTGGGAATAGAATATTTGGCATTGTTTCCGTATGGTTTAAGCAATGATAGTATTGAAGTATCATCAGTGTTGAGGACCGATTGAACTAAAATGTCGGCACTGGGGGATGAATCTATTGATATTAGTGGGGAGTACATATGATGTAAAAGGTTTTGTCGAGAGACATATGGATCGAGTCCGTTGGGGTAATCTACCATGGTGGTGGTTGAAATTGAAATGGGGAAAACTGAGGTACACTGAGACGGTAGATGAGAGAGCTACTATTTATGCGTGTAGCCTAAAAACCCAAGCTGTGTAGATTACCGTGAGAGTTTCACTCCACACGACCAGCTAGTTGGAGACGGCTGGAGGGGGTCAAGCCTGGCAGGTAGAACAGATATCCCTTTATCCAAAATAGATATGAGTATTTTATAATATATGTAATGATACCAGCTATCCTTTAGAATCATTGTAATAGTGTTCTGTGATGTTCGAACGTTAAGATGAGCCTTGTGTATCTTCTCATTATAAATATTTTGCAGCCATTGGTATTTACCGTTACACTGGAAACCCCCGATCTAGAAATAATGAAAGAAAATCTGCATGAGCAGTTGATTAGAGTGACTACACATAGTTGATAAATGTCTATATTGCGTTGTTTCGTTTATTTTTTCAAGTGAGTTTCAAGTGTGGGTAATCTGTAGGTCGAGATTTAGCGAGACTCTAGCATGAGCCGGCCGAGAGCTGGTACAAGGCTTGGGCAATAGGTACAAGACGTGGGCAATAATTCTGACTCCCTATCAAAATGGTTTACTGTTTTCGAGGTTTAATATTTATCGTATACCTCTTATCATTACAATCCCTCCATTCACCGTTGAGCTTTTGAATGGTGTACCATATATCGTCCATCTATTATACCTCTTTGAACATAAATATTTCTACTATACATATCTCATGGAAGAAGAACAACTCCAAATATCACAGCTACGATAATCACTACAAACAATAACCCCACCCCAATAATATCTCTTGAGAAATTGGCCCTTACAAACTCCTCGTATTTACTATTCTGGGGGTCAAGCGATTGTCCCCATCTAAAAGGGAATATAATCGCTTCGTATTCTTCATCTACCTCCTGTCGCTTATCATGTAAGATATTGATGAGTTTCTTGATTAAATCGGGGAAAGAAGTTGGAGTCTTGGACAAATACTTCAAAAGTATATCCCACATAATAGGATCATACTCCGATAACGCAAAGTAATATAAAGCTTGTTCATGTTCAGATTCGGCAGTATCTCCAAGCTCTAATGCTCGCTCAAGCACTGTGGTATGCCTATAATATCTTGCATCTTTGGGTTGGCCCTTGAAGGGAATTCGTTTCAACAGCTGAAGTCTGACATACGTATTGGTGTCGAGTTTATCTTCCTCGAAGTTTTCGGGGAGCTTGAAGTCCATAGTGGTAGGTACTATTCAAGTGATTGAGATAAGTGGAAGCGATGAGATGTGAGATGTGAGATGAGGCAGAATTAAGTGAAGAGAGAGGATGCGTATTTGAATGGATCCATACGTAGATATACCATACGTGGAAGACATGTATATACATATATATGTATATACATATATATGGATATGTGTATGAACATATACAGATACATATACATATATATATATATATATATATAATAGCTACGCGTATATAAGACCCCGACCCCCTCGTCTTGTAATCATATGGTATGTGGACCCACACTGGGCATAAATCCCTAATGCGTCGCACCCTGACGCACCGTTAGACGCAGGAATCCACAAATCAACCATTTCCAAATTAGGTGCTATTGACAACACCCGGCTGGATTCTTTGTTTCAACCACTTATTAGTTAAAAATATCTGCCCATGCTCCTAGCACATACTCAACGGTTCGTGGACACCCCCTTTTCACTTTGCTCTACACTCTTGTATTATTATATGTATTATTGTATGTATTATAGGTAGATCTGTAAAATAGGTTTCCCTCCAAATTGTATATATTTCATTTACTCCTCTAGTTGTTACTCCTTCATTTCCTACTCTACGTGTCTCACCGCCGTCGCCTTATGCAACCGACCGCATTTACTATGTTTTTTTTCTCAATCTCATTTTTTCGTTTAAAACTTTAACATCAATAAACATCGCAGGACTCGCCAAATTTTCATCTTTTTAAGATATTGCATTGTCTATCGTTAAAAACAGTTTCCTGTTTTCAGTTATAAATTCCAAAGAAATACGCCACATAAAAATAAAAATCCCCATCGCATTTCCTAGCAACTCCTGCTTTTCAACATATGTTTATATATAAATTATTGACACTTGTGGCTCTCTGTCGAGTGGGAACTGCAGATTCCATACCACAACAAGATCTTGATTTCGACGAATTAGGAGGCCGTTTAAGTATTCTTGGATCATTCGATTCGATCTCATATTACTCCCATACCAACGCATCTTCAAGTTTATCATTGACTGGATCTGATGATATAGAAGACCCCAATTCCAATACGAAACTATTCCTACGAGATGGCGATACCACATCCAATTTCGCCGATGTTGATGGCGGGAATATCACTGATGTTCAAAAACTTTCCAAGGATACAATTTTGATCAACGGAGATTTTGATCAAATCAACAATACTTCATGTACTCCTCCAATCATTTATAATATAACGAGTAACGAAATCACAAATTTATTTTCATCTTCAACTAACTCCAAACGAGATGATTCAGATCTCCCGTCTCTCGATGGAGACATAAAAGTTACTTATGTCGATGGAGATTTGCTTTATTTAGGAGGTGATTTTAAATATGAAGATTCTTATGGTGCCGTGATATATAATCAAAGTTCTAAAGAACTTATCGAATTACCTTTCAAAGGTTTCGGTGAAAATTCAACTGTAAACGCTATAACGAAACTAGAAGATAAAGATAATGGAGATCTTGGCTCCATTGTATTCGGTGGTACATTTGATACTTTAGGGATACCCGATCTTTTGATTCATAACATATCTCTGCTTTCAAATTCTACCAAACATTCAAATTCCACAAATACTTCCTTGGTAAGTGCTGAGCAGAAGATCACTCTCAAACATGGGGTTTTTACTGATGTTAGTGGAGATGGTTCCGATCCTTCTAATTTAGTATGTCCTTCAACTGAAGTTCAATGGGCTCCTCAAGATAATTCAGGGGGTCAATGGTTAGTTGAATTGCCCGATCAAATGAAAGGCTTGACCCCTACAAAAGTGAGATTATATATTCCTGAAGGAGATGATACGATCAAGTCATTTAGAATATATTCTTACCCTAATAATGGGATCATGAATCTTACTTATGTTGATCCCGATACTAATGAATTGGCATATTGTGATGCATGGTGTCCTCTATCATCATTGAAACAATTGAATGACGCAACAGATGACAATTTGGATAACATAGATGATCTTATTGACGATGATGTTTTTGTTGGTGAAGAAGATGGAACTTATTCTACTTACTATGATCCTTCAACCTTTACAAAGACGTTATCTTATGCCAAAAATTTTCAAGAATTCGCTTTCGAGAACGATGTAGCTATTGATAAAGTAGGTTTGACCGTTGTATCTTGGAATGGTGCTAAAGGTGGAATCTCGGGTTTTGAATTATATTCTAATTCAATTAATGTATTTGGTAATGAGACTTTGAATGAACCCAACTGTGGAGAAGACGCTAACAAATCCAATAGACTCGATATAAATTCCGGTGATTTCAAATCAGTCGCTTCTATAAATTCTGCCGTTCAAAATACTGATTACCAAGTGTCGGTAGGTACTGAAGGTAAAGTAACGATGTATCCAAATATCACATATTCAGGTGACTACTCCATAATTATGATAACACCTGGCTGTATAGATGATGGATCTTGCGACTCCAGATCTATCGTCAACGTGACGGTTATCGATTCAAATGATGATATTGTAGGTAGGAAGCAAATTTCTCAAAACAATGACTACGAAAAATTTGATTACTTGTTCTACGGTCATTTGGATGGTTCAACGTTAAGTGAAGGACAAACGAGAGTTGAAGTTGAATTTGAAAGTCCTATTATTCCGAATACCGAAGAACCTTGGATGGTCATTGATAGAATTAGAGCTGATATTGTTGAACTAGATGATTATTATGACCGTAATTCAACAAATAGAACCAAGACCAAAAACAGTACTGATTCAGATTTAGTTGAATTAAAACTTAACGGATTATTTGAATATTCCTTAGCCAATTTTTCATATTTTGATGAGGATTTAATCTATTCTGATAACGATGAAATTTCTGTCAATAATTCGTTTGTCGGAAATTCATCTATTAATGTATTAAGTTCAGAGTTAACTTCTAATTCTTCGGTTGATCAACTCAATATCGATTCAAAGTCTTTACTCATATTGGGTGACTTCAATGCTAATTCTACTTCTAATTTGACTTTGTCCAACTCCAATATCATTAATTTGAAACTTCAGGATTATAACACCACTTCTAATTCTTCGATATCCCAAGTACAAAAACGATTAATTGAAGAGTTTGATATATTAGATATAAGATCGTTAATGGAATATGATGATGATGAATTTGAAGAAGAACTTGTTATGTTGGGTAAAAGAGCCGAAGATGTCATTTTCGGTGCTACTTTCAATGATTCAGTCACGGCCATTGAATCTTATCAAGATTTTCGAGTCTTGTTAGGAAGATTCTCCGTTAATAATGAAGATAACACATCCGTTTCAATTGAGGATTTATCTGATAAGAACAATTCTGTCAAAGAAGCAAACAATTTTGTTCTTTACGATGGTGATAAATTCTTCAGTTTTGGTAATGATTATTATGATGAGACTTTTGATACATTCACCTCTATAACTATCAAGTCTACCGAATATTTGATCTTTTCCTCGGCTGATTCTAAGTTGACATGGGATAATACCAATAGAGAATGGGTCACCGACTCCAATCGTCAATTAAATATTTCACAAGCCGTCGAAATATCGGATGATCAGCAAGTTATTTCCGGCTCTTCTTTTAATCCTATGGATAATTATCTAAACAATCTTGCATTTATTTCAAGTAATAAAGATATTGATAAGGAGAATTTCAAGAAGTTTGATGCCAATATTACTGATGGATCAATAACTCATGCATTCCATATCAATGACAGTATAAGTGTCATTGGAGGAAATTTTGAATCAGATAATAACAAGATTGTAAATGTTGGATTTTTGGCTAATGAGGGTAATGGATCATTCACTGGTTTGAAGGGTAATATCGATTGGTCTAGTAATGCAACCATTCAATCTTTATATGTTGATTCAAGTGATGAGTATTTATTCGTTGGATTCAATGGCTCGGTTTCAGTTGATGATCGGTCAACATCCGGTGGTGTATTGATCTATGATTTGAATAAGAACAGTTTAACTGATTTTCAACCGGCTGAATTGACCAGTAATTCTGACAATGTTGAGATCAATAGTATTGTCTTGAATAGTGGTAAAAATAAGTTATTGGTTGGTGGTGTATTCGATAATGCTGGATCTTTAGAATGCCAAAATCTTTGTATTTATGATATTAAAAATACGAGATGGGAAAGCCCAAACAGTGACTTTACAAGTAAAAGTGTATCTGAAATTAATTTCGCCAAAAAGAATTTAGTTTTACTTAGTGGAGACTTCACATTGGACAAGGAAGACGTAAGTTTCGTTTCTTACAATATAGAAAGTGATAAATTCAAATCAGTTGCGGAAGAAATTAATACATTTTATACTGATGCTCGTATGAATGTTATCATGACTAGTGATACTTATGATGATGATTTCAAAGGTAAATACGTTGTATCATCTAACAAGTTTATTTGGGGCTTTAATGGGTCAAAATGGTCTAAGATCAAAGGAATTGAATTTTCCAACGAAACCGAAATCAATGATATCAAATTATTAACATTATCTAAACCGTCTTCTAAGAAGACCAATGATGAAAGTTATTTCAAAAGAGACCAAGTCCTAGCAGTAACCGGTAGATTTGAATTATCTGATTATGGACTAGTTAATGTTGCATTATATGATGGTTCAAATTGGAAACCATTCATCTACACTAGTGTGGGTGGTAATAAATTGGGTAGCGTTAACACCTTATTAATTAAAGACAAATACAGAGCATTATCTCTGGATGATATTAAAAGAAAATCCCTGGCCTTGTCTAAAGGTAAAGTGGTTGGGATTTCTTTAGCGTGTGCATTAGGATCAACGACATTATTAAGCTTATTGTATATTATACCATATTTTGCGTTATTTAGAAAAAAGGATGAAGAAACTAATGAAAGGATTGGAGAAAAGGAAATGATGGACGCTGTTAATCCTGAAGATCTTTTCCACGAAATTGACCTTCAAAGACATCATTAATTCAATAAATATTTAATGAAAATAATATCTACGATATCTCTCTCTAACAATAAATATTCCTATATAAGTCTAAATTCTAGTATTATATTCTAATTAAAAAGTATCGAATACTTCTTCATAAGCTTCGGTAGACCCCATATGGCCAAAGACTTTTAAATGTTTTTCATTTTCGGCTTCGGCTTCATCCGTCAATAATCCACTTCTTTTTACAATCTCCTTTGGAGGAATGGTAACTCTACCCATTTTAAAAATGTACCTAGTTACACCTAATGCAACGGTTCTATTATCCTTATGTTTAACAAACTTACAAATAACGTATAACCATTTATCATCCCAAGCGCCAACTCTTGAAACAATATCATATTTTTCAAATAATTTTAATTCCTTTTTGAAAGTACAATCAGTCCTTGCAACAGGTACAAAAGGGTAATTCAAAATAGAAGGTCTTTTAAAATCATTATATTCATTAAACATATATGAAAAAAAAGCCTTTTGAAATACTTGTAACACCAATTTCATTCTGGCAAAATCCATGTCAGCGAAATAGGTTGAATTACTCTTGTGTAAGAACATATCATATTCTAATGGCGATACATAGGTCGAGTAAGTGATAGGTTCAAACACCGCTAATGGACCTTTTTTCTCAACCGAGATTCCAAAAGTATTCTTTCTTTCCTTTTTGTACCTTAAAGCTTTAAGCGTGATATTCTTTGTGTAACTAAGGTAGAACGTCAATACATAAGCAAGTGGGAAGGTCTTATAACTGGTAATGGCTAAGACCGCCAATACTATTTTCCAAAATGAAGACATGGTGTTTAAAATCGTATTAGTCGCAGCAGCATGCACCTTTGATTCAGCGACCCACGGATCAATCGGAGGGAGGGGGATTTAACGTTTCCCCTATTTTTATACGGTTCCTGGTTCTAAGTAAACATATAATTTCAACTCTAATAACAATATGCAGTGACTTTTGGCGGGTTTTTTTGGTTTAAAACGTCAAAATTAATAGCTTTGACGCAAGGAGCTCTTTATCCAAGTTTTGGCTGAAATTGATCTGCGTGGAAGATTTAACAAGGATGGTGCGGTGGCTCAATTGGCAGAGCTTTGGTTTCCAACACCAAGGGTTGCAGGTTCAAGTCCTGTCCGTGCCACACCTTCATTTCTTTTTAATTTTTTGCTGGGATAGTAGTTAAAGAAGTGTCAAAACCTATTTTTCTTTGTCTTTCTTTATCGAAAAATTATGACTTCAATGTTGTGAAAGTTAATGTGTTGAAGTGGCTGCGAAATTTATTTTTGCAAAAATCGCCAAGTTAGAAAGATAAATTCAGGAAAAATCAGTTAAATACTAACAGTACAGATGTTTAAAGTTTTGCCTTTTTTTTAAAAAATATAGTAGTAGCCTAGCTTGAATTATTCAGGAGGTCAAGAAGGAATTGCTGTGATTGTCATCATAGACAATGATGCAGTGTTACATACATAATATTTTGATAAATTTTATATTGAGTCGAGGGTTTCAGCAACTGGTATACTTTCGGACTCCTCCTGAAGCCACTCCGTATTAGCTGGTACCAAAGCCATAGACAACATTCATTTAAATCTACTCACCCTATCTCTAACGTGGCGCGACCGGAAAAAATTGTTGACACGAAGTGAGATCGAAAAACAAAATCACCAACGTCAATCAACATGGTGGTATTAGCAGCATCTATATGTACTAGAGGTGGAAAACCACTTTTATCAAGGCAATTCAAGGATATAAGCAAGGACAAGATCACTACTTTATTGGCTAGCTTTCCTGGATTAATTAGCAATTCTTCAAGTCAACATACAACTGTTGAGGATGATAATATTAGATATGTTTATCAACCAATGGAAGAACTTTATGCGGTTTTATTAACCAATAAACATTCAAACATCTTGCAGGACATTGATACATTGCATTTATTTGTTTCTACAATTTCCAATTTATTAAGAAATATCGATGAAAAGGAAATTTTCGATAATGCTTTTGAAATTTTATCTTCATTTGATGAAATTATTAATAACGGATATAAAGAAAACTTAACTTTATCCCAAGTACAAGCATTTTTGGAAATGGATAGTCATGAAGAAAAAATTCAAGAGATCATCGAAAGAAATAAAGAAATGGAAGCCAATGAAGAAAGAAAAAGAAGGGCCAAAGAAATTCAAAGAAAAGAATTGGCTAGAAAAAATATGGAAACTCAATTCAACAGACCGTATGGTTTTGACAATGGTTCTGGTATGGGATCAAATTCAATTCCAAGCTATCAACCTCCTTCAATCATTGATAATTCCATTGACTCTCCTCCTCCTCAGCAACAACAACAACTCAAACCAATGCCCGGTAGAGCTGGTGGTTTACAATTGGGTAAGAAACCAACTGGTAGATCTGGAGATTCTCAGCCTTTGTTATTCAATCCAAGTAATGATATCAGGTCAGTTTCTGCTACACCTGGTAATGTTGGTGTTGCATCATCTGCTTCACCAGCTCCATCAACTCCGAAAATCCCAAATAATGGAATTTTGGTAACTATAAAGGAGAAATTCAGTGCTCAATTACAAAGAGATGGATCAATTTTGTCATCAGAAGTTAAGGGAGATTTACAATTAAGAATTAACGATGAAAGTCTTAGTCACTGTAAAATTTTATTAAAATCTTCTGATAAATCTTCTGATATACAATATAAGACGCATCCAAATGTCGATAGAAATTTGTTCCAACAGCAACATATAATTGGATTGAAAGATAATAATAAACCATTCCCATCAAATGATCAAAGTTTGGGAGTTTTAAGATGGAGATGTGTTGGTAAAAGTGATGATTCAAAATACATTCCAATTTTAATCACTATTTGGTGTACTGCTGATGGTGATAATACAAATGTTACTGTTGAATATGAATTAACTGCTGAGTTTTTAGATAAAAATGTTAGTAATTCGTTAATTGAAAATGTTCAAATCTTATTACCAATTGATAATGATGTTCAATTAGCCGATGGTAATGACCAAATCAGTTATGAAATTGACTCAACTGGAGTTGTGTTTAATATTGGTTCAATTTCAGTTGATGATCCCCAAGGTACTTTTGAATTTCTGATCAATACTCCAGATGAAGATTCATTATTTCCAATGGGATTACAATTCGATATTGATTTTGAAAAAATTAATGATTCTGATAATTCATTTGGTAATATCCAAATATTAGATATAGTATCAAATCAAAATGAAGATCAAGAATCCTTACCATTTGATTTGAGAGCTAATTTAGTAACGGAATCTTTCCAAATTATTTAGAAATTGAGTATGAATAAAAGTATACAAGATACGAAACTATGCAGTCGACGATATACTCTCACTCTACGATATACTCTCAGTCTACGTTGTTTATACGATACATATTATACAATGATAGAAACTCCAGATAATGCAGTTGAGAATTTAACTTGTAAATCAAACTCCTGGTTCAATTCTTCAAGTTTTGATAAGATTGAAGCCCTTGGGTCGGAATAGCTATCAGTTTCCTTTATATGATTAATTATAATATTGAGACCTTTCAAAGGGTTAATATCAGTTGTTGATAATGCTTTGGTGCACATATCTTTCAATTTACATAACTCTTTTATAAGATAAATTGGATTCAAATGACCGTACAAGTTTCTCTCAACACAATTTGCAATCGAACATTCGAGCAGTATAGCTTTAAGAGAATTATTTAAAATTAAAGGAATGACCTGATTCCAAATAATTTCATTAAAATTTAGATTTGACACTTGATCACTTTCGAAATCCCCAAAAATCAACACAAAAGAATCCGATCGAATATGGTTAATTAAATAAGCAGATGATAAATAAGTGATTGACTTAGTTTCATGATAACTACCTTTGAAGTGTTCATTAATTGAAATTGAAGCATTACGATTATTCATATGTAATTTCCCATGACTCAATTTGAACATTTTGATAGAGAAATTTTGATTAATTTCAATTGAAGTTTCAAAATCAATGGTATTGAACTTCACCACATTAAATTCTTGCATATTGGGCCATATGATTCCATTGAACACATGTTTATCTAATGCATGTATAGTATCAACACTTCCGAATATATGTTTCGGATTATCGTTTGTAAAACTTGGAGAATTCAATACAAGGGCATGAATATGATCTAGATGAGGATGGGAAATTAAAAAACTTTGAATATTTTTGAAGATATCTACAGCATTTTGAAACGGAGTTCGATTCTTGGTTAGACATCGGAAAGGTGTTGAAATAGGGGCCTTGATTAAATGATCAATACTTGCAGAATCATTATATAATTTCAATAAATTACTAGTAACATTAGGTTCACCTAAAGTTTCATTATATATGATCTCACTCAATTTGGAGAGTCCAGCTCCAGCATCGACACATAATAATTCATCTTTGAGACCTTCATGGATAATTTCTTTATAGGTGATATCGGTAGATTTGATGAGTATACAGCAATTGGAACCTTCAATTGGGCCACCCGATGATCCAAGAAATGTTAGTTCAAAGGACATAGCGAATGGAAATATTGACACACTAGATTAACTGACAACTGTGGATGTACTGTGTATAGCAAATATTGGATGGGTTGCAAAGGATTGGGTTAGGTGCAGGACTATTGGTTGAATTGGGGTATGGATATGGGACCAGGTATTTAACCGAGGTGGAATTGGGCAATACCAGATATACTTCAATTCTAACGATTGATGGGACTTTGAATTTTCAAATTTGACGGCTGATGCTCTGATTATAAACCACTGAAACTTCCAGACTGATATGAGGGAAAAAATAAAAAAAATAGCCTCCGCAATTAAAAAAAAGAAATCTTTCAAACTCGAAACCAATAGAAGTAATTACTAACTTAGTCCGCCTTTTTTCCTAACTGTAACTTAAAATTGCCGGGGGAAAACATTGGGGTAGTTATGGATTTGAGGGGTAGAAGCTTCAAAATGGTTGATATTGTTTTCAAGTAATTATATGGAAATGGTGGATAAGCTTCCCTAAAATTCCATTGGTTAGATTCTAGAAGCAAGATAAACTAGCGACAATTAAAATTCCATGCATGAGGAAACAGATTTCCAAGTTTTCGTATCTGCACAGAAAAAATACCCGCTCAATCGGGACAACTATTTTGATATTTGACTTTTCGTCAATTGAAGTATCATGTTACACGAATGTAGCATAAAATAAATATATGGTGAATAAACAAGTTTTCTGGTAATTCAAGTAGTTGTGAATTACTATAAATGAAAGCGGATAAATTACCAATTTCAAAATTATCTTCCACGACCATAACCACAATTAAACAATGTGACAACAACAACAACAACAACAACACTACTAATGTAACCCACGGTTAAGAACTATTGCCCTTGTACATGCATGGAATGGTTCGCCTTTTATTTTTCGGAGGTGTGGTGGTTAATTTCTTGCCCGAGTCAAAAATAGATAAAAATCCGGAAGGGGTAGTGTTGCTGACAACACAATGGGTCCGGATAAAACAGATTTACAAACATGGATCTATAATTACACGAGATATATTATGTGAAATAGTAGCGGTAGATGTGCATAGACATACGTTGGGTGGTAGGTATATTAACATTAATATTGACAGTGGGGTTGAACACTACATGAATTGCCGTAAACTTATATACGCGTATAATACTACTTATTGTTGACTACTTCCATAACCTCTGATATCTTTAGCAAATTCCCAGCTTTGTTTTGTTACTTGAACATTCTTTTCATAACCAACAGCACCATCTTTGATGGTCACCAAGGTGAAAGTTTCGGCGGATCTAGCATCTCTATAAAATAATACTCTCATACTATCCATGATAGCCTTTTTAGCATCTTCTTCAGTGACATTAACATAATCTTTATCATAAGGGATTAAATTTCTTAATAAAGGAATTGCTAAATAAGAACCAAATCCAGTTGCTAAAGTTGATGAACCATAAGTTACTCCTAATAAATCAATATATTTAAGGAAAGGAGATTTATCATCATTGAAGCCTCCAACTATCACGGCATTCCACAAAGGATTCATCTTAGATCTACGATTATATAAAACTCTACTCAAAAATTCATGGACGTGAGGAGCTCTTAAATTATTATCATTATCACTGTCATAAGCTTCATCAGTTTCTAATTCTTCCAATATTCTTTCAATGGCTTGAAAATCAGAGATATCTCCTGATACTCCAACCACGGTTTCTTTCCCGACCTTAATCAATCTCTCAATGTTATTGAATCTTAAAAGAGATCCGTAAGATCCCAAATTATCAGCGGCCATCACGATCCCATCTTTGAATTTAATCCCAAGCACAGAAGTACCGGTGATGATTGGGCTTTGTGTATTCATTTTTGGAAAGGCCGAAGTTTCCGTGTTGGAGTTGTTGGCATGGGCAATTGATTGGTTGAATTGTCCGTAAGTTTCGTTGCTGGGTCTACCCCATTGTAATGGATCGTGGTTCATGGTGGCGAGTGGAGCGAAAGATTGTCACAAGTTGAGAATTGAGAGTGAGAGTGAGAGTGAGAGTGAGAGTGAGAGTGAGAGAGTTCAAAAGTCCTGTGTATAGTGCAATGTATGTATATTTGGGTGTGGTATATCTTCTGTTGTAGATGTTTTAGGAAGACGGGGAAACTGGGGTCGGGGAAAAGTAGCACAGGGGATTATTCTCCTGAAAATTGGGTGATTTATCTACATAAATAGCTATATTCTTACCCCCCTAAAACCACTGAGGTCAGTGACCTGCATACAAGACAGGCATCTCCAGAGACAGAGTTGGTCTACCAATAGTATACCCGTAAGGTAGATGGCACGTATATGGAAGGCATAGATGTAAGACGCAGACAGATCAGCTACACTGAACATAGGACACACACTACACAATCAGTTGTTTATTATAAATATTAAAAGACTATTTCTGCTCCTCCAGCAACAATATTGTCAGCCTCTTCATTCTTTGGGAGTTTATATCTAAATCTAGCAGGTAATTGGGATCTTGAAAAGTATTCACCATCCTTTGGGTCTATTGAACTTGAGTTGAAGTATCTCGAACCGGAGCTGGAATTGGCAGCTGGTCTTAAACCATTTGGTGCTAATGGATGGGCAGTGGCTGCGTGTTCTATTTGTTAGTATTGAAGAAATGAGAAAAGGGAAAAGAACAGTTGGCAATGTTACATACTGGCCAATTTATGAGGACCTCCAACGAATTTGATTAACGGGGTATGTTTAAGTAATATTTGACTTCCTCTCATGGTGTTGTGCGAGTAATTAATGGCAGTGGATTGGTGGAGTTAGCGAGAAAGATGTGAGAAAGATGTTCCTGCTCTCACCGGGAAAAGTGGAAGTAAATTTGCACAACGAGTTCAACAGCTTACATGCAGAAGCAAGTGCATTGTATACAGGACACAAAACTGCTAGTAAAGAGTGTTCAAGTTAGTGATGGAGATTCTATATAGATACTTCCAAGATAGGAAATGCTACCTCAACTGGTCCCTCCCGATTGGAGTAATCCAAATTACAGGGGTCTACCTGAGGAAACTCCTACTCTCTATTTTTTTGCGGCCGCATAATTGTACATATACTTATTGTACAACTAGGTTAATACATTCTAATTGTCTCATACGTTCCAATCTAGCCGACAAAAGTCATTTCACTACAATCTTCTAATAAATTCACATTACTCCCACAAAATATCTACAATAGCAAAAGAGTTAATTCTAAATTAAAAATGGCTGCAAAAAGTCTACTTGATTTGCCAGAAGAGATAATTCGGAAGATTCTTTTTAATGTTGCAAGAGATAAGAAGACACGTATTAACATTACCTGTAAATATTTGTATTACCAGATGATTTACGTTAGAAGCCAGATTGTTTGTTATACAGTTCCAATACTGGCCCTTTCACATATCCATCAAATACTGCCAAATTTTGGACAAAACTTATTGCATCTAAGAGTTAAAGGATTACAAGAACATGACTATGCAATGTTGAATTCCCTTAATAAATTAAGATTCTTGATCGTGGAAGTTCAAGATTGGTTCTTCTGTAATTTAGTTGCCAATCCCCCACCATCAGTAAGTACATTGAAGGTTGTTATTACTGACGTTAAAAAAATCTATGATATCAACCATGTATCTCGTGTATTTCACGAAGCTCCAAGGAAACAAAGCACTATCAAATGTTTTTCGATACTCTCGACAAAGCTAATTGACCCATACTTTCGCCCCAAATGGTGGTCAGCAACTCAGAGACGGAATCGGTCGACCGTCCAACACTATATGTTATCTCTTTCGTTCTATCTCAGAACCTGTTTGAGAGATAATGTAGAGTTTATTGAATTGAGGAATTATAACACTAGTGCATTCTTTAATAATCCACACCGTAAATATATCAAACCATTTAAACGATTGAAATTAGTCCTGACTGATCATTGTCGTGGAGAAAGAAAATTCAGACCTTTAATTCCAGTTGCACCCGAAACTGGATTATCCCTTGCCTTTCTTGAGAGGGGAAAGATTTATTTCAGTGATCCCGTTGGTCACTGGAAGTATTATAAATATTCTCGTGAGGGGTTGAGGGCTATTGAACAGTCTTGTGGAGTTTATTCTTTATAACCGAACAGGCATAAGTCCATCTCCGGGCGAGCCTCCCACTAGCTCGCGGTGGCCCTCGCCAGCTACCGATTCCACGCTTTTATACCGCAGCCTTCTACCTCAGTCTTTCTACCTCAGTCTTTCAGGCCACTCGATCTCAATCGGTTCGCTCTTCGGTAGCTAATATGAGTGATAAATTAACCAGAACAATCCAAAGATTTCAGGCCAAAATCGATAGTGGCAGTTTCTACGAGGCCCACCAAACTCTAAGAACTATTGTTAACAGATATATTAAATCGAAACAATATGAAGAAGCAATCAATCTTATTTATCAAGGATCAGTGATTTTATCCAAGAATAAAGAGTTCACCAGTTCAAGTGATTTGATTAGTTATCTTCTTGAAGTATATAAAGAGTGTGGAAAGACCGTGGAAGATAAAGAATATAAAAAGAAATTGATCGAGCTTATTAGTTATATTCCAAGTACCAATCCATCAGTGGCAGATTTATCTAAACTGGCCATAGATTGGTCAAAGACCAAGACCAATAAATTTGGTGATGGAGAGTTACACCATCTTTTCGGTACGAAATTCTTGAACGCTATCAAGGAAGTAGACGATGAAACCCAGAAACTGAAGATGTTTGCCGTTGGGGAATTTCATTCAATTTTGGGGAATATCAACTCTCTTAATGAATATACCGATTTCTTGTTTAATTGGTATAGTAGTAACAAAGACCAAGATCCGGGATTATTCATTTCCAGGGCTGTGATCAATTATGCATACTTGAAAAATATCGATTTTGTCACTCAAAGTTTGAATAAATTCTTGACTCAACTCAAGGGAATCAGTGAGTATGAAACAATCAATCAAGATGGTCACACCATATATTATTTTGCAGTTTTTCCAGTGATAAATTTCATTCAATTATTAGCCATTACATTATCGAAGAAAGATGCTGGTAACAAATTCCTCAAACTTTACGAAAGTTATAAACAAGATTTAACAACCCATGAACTTACACCTGCTGTTGAATATTTAGGAAGAAGTTATTTCAATCTTCAATTAGGTAATCCAGCAGGTAATCAAAATATGTTCGCCAATTTAATGGGTGACCTTTTCAAGTAGAGACATACAGGAAGACAGAGATGTCATATATATATATCACTAGTTAATAAGTATCTGTTGAAGTAGCCTGTTCATCTTTTAATATACAACTCAGATTCAACGCATCAACCAATTCCTTCCTATTAGCTTTAATTAACTCATGTTTCGCCTCGGAATAGGTACACCACCTTCTATTTCTCTTATACAGTTCCGGCCATTCTTGATGCAATACATCAACAATCATTTCATAAAAATGGAATTCAGTCTTGGGAATTGTCTTTGTAGGATCAAATTCTCCCTTCAATACCGGGGCTTTTTCACCTCTCGAATCATAAACCACTGGCAATTTCTGGGTAACTTTTCCCTCACACCCGGCCTCTTCCCAAGTCTCTCTTACTGCCAGAATCACATAATCGTCCCCCTCATCAAGTTCAATTCCTCCTTTAGGTAAAATCCATTTATCTGGATGAACTGATGACAGAATTAAAATCACCTTATCCTTCTCTTGGTCAAGACAAATACACCCTGCGACCATTCTTGCGTTAGTTTCGGGATTATACCGTTGGTTTTCCCGACCCACTCTACTATGGTCTTTTTTTTCAAGATTGGGATTGGGATTCATAATCTGGGGTAATTAATTTTCGGTCTCAATATTTTAAATTTCACCTCGAGTTTTCAGCACTAATTCCGGATCTCAATGATGAACTGGTTAATGATAGCAATGATAGGAGTGGTTATGGCACATGGTGACCACGCTCCCGCTTCCAAACCCGATGGGATGACTTGGCAAGATTGGCATATGTTGGAGGAACATCAGGTCGAACAGTATGATCCAATCACGTTCTTTAAGCTTCATGATCTCAATGACAACGGACACTGGGAAGCCGCCGATATTCTTAATATCTATGGATTGGCACGAGATACTATTGTAGGTGATGGTTCAGGGATGGGACTGCATGAACATGGACAAGAAATTGTCACCCAAGACGCTAGAGATCATGTGGTTAATACGATTCTTCTGTTGATTGATAGTAATAAGGATAATCAAATCACTGCACAAGAATGGCTTGATTATTCTAACGGAGGAAAGCAATTACCAGATTTCGGATATGGTCAAGGTCATCATCTCGATTTTGAAGGTGAATATGAAGAACATCATTGGAACAAGTATCATAGAGACCAAGATCCTGATGTCTTGGTTAAACATAAAGAGGATATTGAACATGAGCTTTTACACCATGAACATGGAATTGAAGAAACTCATAATTTATCTCCAGAAATCAGAGAGCTTACCAAGAATTACAGATCCCACATAAGGTTGGAGAAAGTTCCACAAAAATATAGATTGTGAAGGTCTATGATCTAGTATATTATGAATATATATAGTTGAGTAATCTATCTACTTTAACGAACCAAAAGCGCAATTTCTTAATTCATCAAGGTCGGCCTGACATCTCTTTTGTGACATATTATTGGTTTGAAGACATGCTTCGTATGCTTGAAGTTTACCGGCACAAATACCTTGGATTTTTTGGAATGAAGGTACTTTGGTTCTGATACATGCAGCAAGATGAGCCTGTTCGGCTGAGCAATCTCTGTCACTTGACATACATTGATGGAATTGTAAGAATTGTTGAGGGCAACTTCTAGCTATATCATCGAGGAGTATTTGATCTAATAATCCACTACTACTCATGATTTTACTAGCAATTATCACAATTTTTCAATGTGCGATTAAGGAATTTTTCACTTCTCAAATGCCTTCTTATGGCAGAGCTATATTAGCCACATTATCCTGGATCCCCGTACTATATACAGTTACTGAACATGTTTACCAACCTTATTTCATAACTGGCAGAAGTATGACACCAGCTTTCAACCCTGGAGAAACAACGCTTACTAATGATATAACTCTTGTTAAGAAATTCGGTTTAAAAAGACCTGGTGATTTACACAGAGGTGATGTAGTATTATTTAGATCTCCTTCAGATCCAGAACGAATTTTGACCAAAAGAATAGTGGCCGTTGGTGGAGATACGGTATCATGTACCAATAAATATCCTAAACCCACGGCCCGAGTCCCAAGAAATCATTTTTGGGTAGAAGGAGATAACGAATTCCATTCAATTGACTCGAATAATTTCGGGCCCATAAGTCAAGCTTTAATAATAGGAAAGGTTGTGAGTATAATATGGCCAAGTTCCAGAATCGGTGCTGATTTCTCCACTGGAGGAAGGAATGCTTTGATTAAATAAAATGCCTATTTTAAAAAGGTGAGTAAATTCTTACATCTATCAATGATCCAGGGATCTACAGCCAGAGATGGCATGGGAATTAACTGATTCAATTCATATCGGTCCCGATTATAATACATGTTATATTTGTGGGTTTGGGTTATATTTGCCGTCAAGTTATAATACATCAAGGTTCCAATATCATCACAATCGGGATGTTTATCATAATTGCATTGGTTAGTCGGTAACCATAACCTAAATTTAGGATGATAGGAATATCCATTATATACTTTATAATAGAGACCCTTAGGGTATTCTCGTTTGAGAATTTTTTCATAGTTAGCTGGAATATATGCTGGTTGACCTTCAAAATATGTTGGGGTCAACGGAGATAAATCTTGTAAACTATAAAAATGGTTATTCTTGCAGTTGTAGATACTTTTAGTTTTATACAAATCGGCTCTTTTGGTAAATAATTTTTGATTTAAATCTTCTGGTGAAAGTGTCAGTGACTTTTCAAGGTTGGTATATTCGGGTTCAAGCATAAGATTAAACTCTTTCAGGTCTTTCTTAGATATTGATACATGTTTCAGCGAATCAGTGTATGTCAAACCGGTTATATCTACATAATAACCTGTCTGAATGTCAATGAATCTTGCGTCAATCACATTGGCTCCATTCTGCTTTGTTCTTTCGAAGATATGAGGACTTACATCAAGAAAGTAACTTGATGTGAGGTCATCATCATTTAAATTCATTATGACTGATTGATTGTAATTCTGTGCCAACTCAAATAATGATTGGGTAGTTATTTGAACATCGAGATCATTATCCCAAGGTAAATTAATTCCATTCCAGTACCACCCAAGTAATGTACCATGGCTCAACCAAGTTTTAATACCTATTGAATTGGAAAAACTCAACCAGGCTCTAGAAAGTTTATGAAGAGCCGTGATTCTTTCATAATCTGAATGGTGAACCAGTTTGAAAAATCTCCAATCATAATGGGCACCTCCTTTAATATTAGGCTCGTTAAAATATTTGGATGTTTCAGAACCTTGTGAAAGATGATAAGTTAATGCATCAAGTAGAGGGTCATCAAACGAATTACGAAGTTTGTGAAAAACGGTCGATGGTGTCTTAAATTTTGGCCAGAGTTTTGTATAATCAATGCTGAATTCATCTGGAATCAACTGTGGAGATGAATAGTTGTGAATTATATGGGGAAGTCCATATTCCAGGATTGTGGTGATATGAGATTTGAAGTCTTTCAATTGATTTTGGATATTTGTCGTTTCAAAAGTGACAGTACTCTCAAACGTTGGTAAGATAATACTGCTTCCTCCATGAACCAAGATGACACGTTGTGGGATATCCCAATTTGACATAAAAGTCTGGCCATATTTCCTGACAGACGATTCCGAGACTTTGACAGTTTTGGGCAATGCGTTAAGTTCCAAACCACCAGCACCAATTCGGCAATATGACGAAATGTTGGACAATGGCATATCAATATGCAATTCCCGAAATAAAGATTTACAAGATCCATCAACTGGCTCGATATGCACCAAGTCCTGCCAATTAAAAGGGACCAGACTGGGAGAGTATTTCCCATTCTCAAATTGATAGTTTAACTGATCTAGCCATGCCGAAACTAATCTTCTGGGGTCGTGATTTTCACAGTAAGTCCTGGAATACAATCTCCATAAATGTGGTGAGTTATGGTTATAGAATTGACCTTTATCATCACCGAGTACGATATTTATAAATGGATCTATATGGTGTCTCACAGAAGAGACTATTGACACATCATGCCATAAGCTATATGGAGGCTTTCTGTTGTGACAGCTCCAGAAAATGATTACAAACACGAGAATCAAGAATTTGGTGATGGTGGCTTTGAGCCTCCAAATTAGGGGAAAATGCCGTAAACAAACATGTTTAATAGAAAACATGGAGAATTAGCAGCCACAAATAGTTGCAAATTTAAAAGTTGCAAGTCGCAGATTTTATTGTCTACGAGTAGCTGAAAATTTAATCGTACATAAAATACATAGACCCGGAAAATGTTTTTGAGTCCAATATAAAATTACAAGGAAAGAAATGTTGAATAAGTGTTACAAGTGTAATGGCATATAGAGAATAGAATGAGAGAAATTGGCTGATTTCTTCAATATGTTCCCGAGATGCGTTTGGTTTCTCAATTTTGCAGCCAAAATGGCCTTGCAATATGGTCTGTGTTCCACACCATTGCCTGAACTGTACACCATTTTATATGTACTTATTGATAGAATTGAAAGTTCCACTTAAATGCTATATAATCTATTTCCCATCTCACTTAATTGAATAATTAGTAGAATAGCTGATTACACTACGAAATATGGTAATCGTAACTTACCTTTAGCAACAAATCAATATATAAGGGACCATTCCTTTCAGCTTTGCTCATTATGCAAGGAAGAAATATCCCACCAAGCTCTCCCACTTTGGCTGCAAAATTTCCTCACCACATTAACTGGCCCTAGACTCTTACGCCGCACCTAAAGCGTCGTCCGATTTTGAAGCCGACAGTTTGTAATTTCCACAGTTTCTGGGAAATTTATTATATAATTGACAAATGTATATATTCCTGGCTCCAATGCTCATACAAATACCGTAACTTCCATTAAAACAACACGTTCAGTCGGCTACTAACCTTGTTGCAAGAAATTAGCAATATCGGCAATAAAACCGTACTTGCTAGCACTCGTGCCCGGGCCTAAAACCTAAACCTGTCAAACATAAATAGTGATGAATCCCCCATAAAATATTTTGAAAATATTTCAATTACCTTTGGAAAAATATTAAAATGACATTGAGTAGACACATCAATTCTTACGGGATCACTAGAAACATTGTTACTAAATCCCATCCAGCTTCACTCAGTACTTCCCGTGATGAATATGCTTCAGCTTATGATTCTAACAAGCTTTTCCCCAGATATCATATTCCTGATGAATCAAGTGATTCCCGGTTGATCCTGAAGTACTTGGAAGAGGAATTATCTTTGGATGGTAATCCTACATTGAATTTGGCATCTTTTGTCAATACTGAAGTGTCGGATGGTGCTAAAGAGTTAATTATGAATAATTTAGTTAAGAATTTGGCAGATAATGATGAATACCCAAGTTTGATAGAATTTCAGAACAGATGTATATCTATATTAAGTAACTTATGGCATGCACCAACCAAGCATGATAAAGACTTAAACATTGAAGTTGCGACCACCGTAGGAACTCCTACCACCGGATCCTCCGAAGCTATCATGTTAGCTGGTTTAGCCATGAAAAAAAGATGGCAAGAATCCCGGAAAAAACAAGGAAAATCAATTGAATCACCTAATATCTTGATGGCCACTTGTGCTCAGGTAGCATTGGAAAAATTTGCCAGATATTTCGATGTCGAAGATAGATTGATTGAAATTTCCGAAGAAAGTGGACATTTGATTGATATTTCAAAGATTGAAGAAAATGTTGATGAAAACACAATTGGGATTTTCGTGATTCTTGGATCCACATTTACCGGTGCTTTTGAGTCTGTCGTTGAAGTCAATGACTTATTAAACAAGATCCAGGAGAAGAAAGGTTTAGATATCAAGATTCATGTCGATGGAGCTAGTGGTGGATTTGTAGCACCTTTTACATTTCCTAATTTGAAGTGGGATTTCCAAGTGGATCGTGTAGTTTCAATCAATACTTCGGGTCATAAATTTGGTTTGACCAGCGCCGGTTTAGGTTGGGTTATTTGGAAAGATATCGAATACTTACCTTCTACTTTAAGATTCAAATTAGATTATTTGGGTGGTATTGAAGAGACTTTCAATTTGAATTTCTCCAGGCCTGGATTCCCGGTAATTCATCAATACTATAATCTTTTAACCTTGGGTAGATCTGGTTATACTGAAGTATTCAGTAATTGTATGCACAATGCTAGAATGTTATCGATATTTTTAGAAAAATCCAGCTTCTTTGAAGTTTTATCAGTGATTCATAAACCGGCTGTTTCAGGTACTTATACTACCGAAGATATAACTGATGCAAATTACCATGAAAAGTACCAACCAGGATTACCAGTTGTTGCTTTCAGATTTTCCAAAGACTTTAGAGCCAAATACCCAGAAATTCCCCAAAGTATCCTCTCCTTATTATTGAGAAATAAGGGATACATTATTCCCAATTACCATTTGCCACCTGGTGAAGGTGAAAAGGAGATTTTAAGAGTGGTGGTAAGACAATCTCTTAGTTTGAATTTATTGGAGAAATTGATGCAAGATATTATCACCTCTACTGAGTTATTAACCAGTGCTTGTGATTCGGTAGAAGATATCGTTAAAGCAAAGAGTGAAGAGAAAAGTCATGGAATGGTGTATGATTTATTGTTATCAATTGCTTCTAATGGTATTGAAGAACTTAAGGATACTCAAAGACAATTCCATGCAAAAGAATCCGGTAGTAAAGGACATAAGAAATCTTACCGTGGAGCTTGTTAGTGATAACTCAATCTTCTTAGGAATAACAGAAAATATATATTTTATGAGGTAATATTACATTTACATCTTTTACAGAACTCTCTAGGTGGTACTGTATATGAGACTGAGCCAAAGTGGGCTCAGAGCCAAATTGGGCTCAGATTTGTCGATTTGACACGGTGAATTTGACTCTGAGGCCGAGACCGAGTGAGATAACGAGGCCGATAAGCTACTGAGATGAGATGAGATAAGATACCATGAAAGAATATAACTCAACCAGTTGGCGTGAATATTATGATACGTCTTTCATCAATTCCACACTCCCGAGATGTAGCTTGACAAATAGCTTGTCATCTCCCGTCAAATCCACCAATGACATTGGCTTTACCATACTTCTCCTCAAATAAGTCTCGTTATTAAGACTACTGCCATTTTTATCATCGATAACTTGTTGTACTTTCAACTGGATGGAGTCGATTATTTTGGTTAAGTAACTGGATATAATATCCCAATTCCGTAGTATTTTGATTTCTTCATCGCAAACAACCATCAAGGTATATTTCCTCTCTCCTCCCCTAGCCCTTACATCTTTTATTTTAAACATTTTACTGAGACTATAGCCACTCAAGGTATCTCCCACAAATAGTGGTTTATGAAGGTTCGAATTTGTTTCAACCGATAGCAGCTTCATGACTAGTTTTGTCAATGCCGTATATCGTTGCTGAAGGGCTGGATATTGGGTGGTGATCATGCTGACAGGACGACCATTGGAGGAGGAGGTGGTGGTGAGATTCATAGCCGATTGAGGTAATACTAATTTACAAGAGGCACAAGTTTGTAATTTCCCCAGGTTTTGAAGAGTTAATTTCAGGACTTTTGATGGTTCAGTTAATTGGGTACACATGATACTACTTGGCCCATGCAATTCACAAAAATGGGCAAGACATACTATGAAATTACTCATGGTGAATTGATCTGAAAAATATGAAAAATATTTTTGTGAGAATCTTACTATGTCTTATAATGATGGGAAAATACGAAATATCACGGCCGTGCTATTGAAGAATGTGACGATAGATACCAGCTCACAAACACAGCACCACCAACAGATAAACCCAAGTCCCGGGAATCTGAAAGAAATAGGTGCACCAAAAAACTGGGAGACAGGGGTATCACTTGAACCTCAATTAGTCCAATTCCATAAATCTCGAATGGTCGATACATGTTTTACTATTCACGACAAAAATGGAAAGTTATTGTATGTAAGCGAAGTGGTGGAGTATAGTATGAATCCTAGCTTCAGTGAAATGTCATTACCCCAATTGAATGGTAATGAAGTGGTAATAAAAGTATGGGTCAAGAGTGAGAAATGGTATTATTTACTTCAATGGAACGTCGATTTGTGTATATTAGTACATATTGATGATGTGGATGACGATGAATTGTTCCGGGATAATTCAGTGGTAATCAAATTACAGGATCGCTATTACACGTCGAGGAATAGTTTATATCGGGTTCCTGAGGGCCATCATGATAAGCATTTTAAAACCGTTCACAGTACTGCGTCGTATAATTTTGATAGAATTCGGTCAATTAACAGTCTTGACAAATCGGTCAAGGAATTGGTGGCATCAAAGAAGATTATAGGTCGAAATATCGATAAAATGATTGGGAATAAGGACAATTTAAATGGGGATAAACTCGCTAGTGAATTGACTCGATTGAAATTGCAAATACTTCATGTCGAAAAGGCCATCAATAAACAAAAAAGTATTAATGATAATGTGATGTCAGATATCATGAAATTTAAAACCCATATAAACGATATCTATCAATTGAAAGATGAGACTTACGATAGTTCAAGTGAATTAGAATTGATACAGAGTCAGTTACTTGGATACGAAGATAGTCTTCAATCGATATACGATTCTACCAAGAAGTATTTCATCGAGTATGGACTTGCCATATCTGACATCATACCGATTGGTAAGAAACCAGATAATTTATACAACTTAGATATAATGGGAATTGATTTCCCGGCAACCATACCGGATATACTTATATTACTTTACAGTACCGACGACGAGCCGGTCATTACCAGGGTCAATACGGGGATTTCGTATATAGCACAGCTTTTAATTCAGTTATTTAAAATAACGGGGGTCAAGGTGTATTACCCTATAGAATTTCAGGGTAATTTCTCTGTTATCAAGGATTTCAAAGGTCAAATATTCCCGCTATATTATGATCGAAATGATACCAAACGACAGGATGATTCATTCAAGAATACACCGTTTGAAACTGGAATCCGGTTATTGAATAAAAACTTACTTTTAATTCTTCATCATGTTAACACCTTATACAAGACATTTGATGGTGTAGATGGTCAACCATTACTTAATAACATTCCGGTTGATTGTCTTGAGAATTTCCTTTGGAATATCCAGTTTTTGATGTTGTTCATGACAGCAAAAAAAGGTGTATAATCAACGAGAAGGTAAGAGACTACTATTAATCGAGATCGGAAGGTATAAATACATGTCTACTTAATAAATCATAATAATGCAACGGCAATGGCTCCTAATACAGCACCGACTGGGGCGACGGCCTTGAAAGCACCACTGCCTTCGGAAGTTGGGGATGATTCAGAACCACCATCACTTGAAGAAGAAGAAGATTCATCAGAATCAGAAGAACCGGAGGAGCCAGAAGCCTTAGAATCGGCTAATCTTGAAGAATACCAAGGTAATTCAGTTGCAAAATTTTGTAAAGAGTCAATATCAAGTCCATCATCATCTAACATGGTAGTATAAGAGTCATCTTTATAGGTGGCGACTTCAAGGGCCAAAGAACTAATAACAGCTGGTACAGAAGATGCGGTTCTGATAAATTTAGCATAATCGGCAGTATTACTTTTATAGTCATTAACTAAGTTCGTTAAAAATTGTACATCACCGGAGTCAGCAGCTTTAACGACAGAAATGGCTGATAATGCAGTAAATAAGGCGGTAGTGGAAAATTTCATAATATAATATAATTTGGGTTTGAAAAAAAATTCGATCCGGTAATCGACGTATTTATATTCTACGATGATGTCAAATTGAAAATTACTTAATTGGGATAATTATTAACAGCGACAATTGTCGTGCGATGATTTACCCCAAACTTATATTAGGTGGTTTGAGGCTGAGGCACAGCAAGTTTGGTATGAACACAGACCCATTAACATAGAGAATTAAGAACACAGATAATGTTAAACTTGTATAAAGTATATATTTTGGGTGAAAAGTGGGGAAATTCAATACCCATTCAATACCACTATCCCTTTAGTTTCCTTTTTCTTTTTCTTATTCTTATACTTTTGGTTTGAAGTTTTTAGTTTTTCCTCGGCTCTAATGATCGGCAGTCCAGACTCGATCTTCTTTAGCACCGTTTCTGCCCCACTACTGTGACAATACGGGAAGCAACACCTTTGGGTTTCAATTTTCAAAAATTTCGGGATTTTCTAAACTCAAATATATCCGCTTCAGTTTAACGTCTTTTATAGTAATACTTGAATTCTTTTTTGGTACTTTAATTGATTAATTTTAGATCCGTCTTTATCGCTGACTTCGGTTAAAGTCTAAATTGGCGTCATATAATATACATACCACATCTCGAGCGACTTGGTACAGTCTCGTAATGTCACAAGACGGTCAAAGCTGTCCTGTAGTTGATTTTAAAGTTCTATGGGAAGGTCATAATTTTGACCTGAATATCAAAATTGGGTTGAAAGGAATGAATTCCACACTGCTTTACTGCCGTGGTACAATAAATATTAGATTTTGATAGCGTGTGTCTCTGGTAAAGTAATGTAGTTTGTGGAATAATACTTTGACATTCCTGCGTGTAAGAATGGTTGCAAAAAAAAAAAAAAAAACCAATAAAAGAGGGGCATCGAAAATCCCACGGGGTTATGGAAATTAGGCAATACCTATCGTTTTGTCGTTACTGATGTTTCTGGAGATTAAGCCCCTATACATACTTATCTTACATTACTATTTACCCTAAAAATGGACCGGCTGCAAGACATAAATTTCTTCTAGTGAAATGGACTTTATAAACAGGAGTCTTTTTGGTGAAATACGCCGTCATATGATCACTTGTAGCAACGATTTCTCTTTTATTTGTCTTTGAAGGCTTTTGATTAGTTTTTTGATTATTACTTGAATTTGATGAAGAAGTACCATTGTTATTTACATCATTTGAATTATTCGATTCATCATCATAACTAAAAGATTCAGGCTCAGGACCTGCATCATTAGTATTCTTTTTGATGTCCCAAACCCTAACCGTATTATCAGCACCCCCGCTAACGAGTACTCCATTATCTTTTGAAAAATCTAACGAATAAATCGATGATCTACCGTGACCTCTCATAGTTTTAAGTCTACGTCCGGTACCAATATCCCAAATATTGATAACACTATCTTCACCAGCCGATGCTAACCATCTACCATCGGGCGATACTGCCATTGTATTAATTGGCCCTGTATGTCCCATAAAAACTCTAACCGGATTACCAGTTTGAACATCCCACATTCTACAAGTCTTATCAGAAGATCCAGTAAATACATAATTTGAATTTGGGTGGAATTCAACACAATCTACATCATTAATATGTCCAGCAAATATTCTTAATGGGTAAATATGATCAGTGGCCCATAACCTAGCAGTTTGATCATGGGATGTTGTTGCAAAATAATGTCCCAAGGGAGAAAACTTAACATCCCAAACTGGTTGATTATGTCCTTTATAAACCACTAAATTACTAAAAGAGTCTAATGACCATAATCTTACCGTCTTATCTTCACTACCACTGATTAAAAATCTATTATCTGGAGAAAATGATGTGGAATAAACTGGTCCACTATGGCCTATGAGCTTTCTGGTATTGTCATTATTGTATCTATCTTTTTTAAAGATTGATTTTAAAGGTTTGCCGTCAATACTCCATAATTTGATATAACTATCTTGGAATCCACCGGCAACCATGGTCGAATCGTGATTGAATTCCAAACTAGTTAATTCGTTATTACTATTATGGAAGGTATACATACAAACTGAAGGGCATGTAGCTTGAATATCATTTAATTTTATTTTTGATCTGGAATCTTCAACTTGCATTATGATTCTTTTAACATCATTAGCATCTTTCATAGGTAATGGTAAACTATCTTTATTTGGAGAATCATCTTCCGGTTCGTTCATTGATTGAAATTCCTCACTTAGAGTTTTCCCATTCACCGGTTCCAGTTTCTCGTCTCTTAATTTTAGTTCTGCTTCGACTTCTTGTTGAGTATCACTATCTAAAGGATACTTTCCTAAAGTAATTGGTTGATCATTAAATTTTTCCAACTCTTTAACTTCGTCACTTAACGCAATTCCTTCTTCAGGATTTGCTTCACCCTCCAATTGCAATTTATCAGGTTGAGTGATCTTGATTATTGGATTTAAATATTGATTAATAATTCTGATTAATATAGCACCACCAACCGCTTCATTTTCATGTAAAAAATATAATAGTAAATTCATTGAAGTCTTGGAAATGATAATCCTATATTTATATTGTCTGAACTTTTTAGCCGATTCATTATCATTCAAATGTTCTGGTAAACTAATTCCACTCAATTGCTTTAATTCTTCACCATGTAAAATCTGATGATCAGATTCAAATTTATCAAAGAATTCTTTGGCATAACTGGGATATTTCTTGGAAATTAATTCCAAATAGCAATGGATGAAAATCGGATATAATAATTTGAATAATTCCGGTTTATACATATCTAAAGAAGTCTCAACCCATTTTCTTAAGGTATTATAACAAATCAGATAAATATCCGGGTCATTCTCTCGTTTTTTCCGTTCTTCATATTCTTTCAATTCTCTCAACTCCTTTTCCTTCAGTAATCTGAATTCCCTATCTTTGCTTTCCCGTAATTCCCGTTCAACTCTTGCTTGTCTATCTCTCAAATCTTTCATTTCTTTACCGGAATTTTCAGCTTTCCCCAATTCTCCCGGAAACCCATACGAGGTGGTACTTGGATTAGGTAGTCCCGCTGGAGGCGTTGGGGAATTAGTACTCTCGAGTCTGAGCATTGATTCAGTTTTATGGTATCCCTTTTTATTGAGATATTCCAAGACAATTCTATTCAAATCAGCTTGGGAATATTGGGCCGGCTGATTACCCCGAGCCTGTTGTTGCTGTTGTTGTTGTTGCTGCTGGGTTTGCGATCTGGTGATATGTGGAGGCACATTTGGCGAAGCTCCATTGCCATTGGCCGGTGATGGTTTGTTATCAGACATGTTTAGAGAGGAAACGAGTTGGAAACTTTTCAAGATGTCGGTGCGAAGTCGTGGATTAATTGGGTGCAAAATGATGTGGGAAGCCAAAGTCATATATTCATGGGGAGAGATGGAGAAATTTAGTGATTTGATCTGATAACGGGTCGGGCGATATCCCAAGGGCCCAGTAATTCATTTTTGTACCGTTGAAGGAAAATAAAGTATCCCGGTAATGCCAACATAATGAATAATTGTGTCACAATCCAGAGGACAATAAGCTTATAATCGCAGATACTATGAAATAAGTAGTAGACCATACCCCAAATGACAGTGAATAATATATAATGTCCCGTATTTGACAGGTATTTCCTCCTTAACGAAAAGTCAAATAATGGGAGTAGAATATTGATTTGAATCGCCATCAAAATAAACCCAAACACCTGGAATGTAGATGACAATCTTGACGATAATACCAAGGCATTAGTTAGTGATAAATTGGTCGATAGTATAGGTCTATAACTGGGTTTAATTGTCATGGCATAGTCGTGGAATATCAAGTTGGCCATAGTGAGTAAACATGAAATTGACCAGATCGAATCAGATGCGGTGGATCTGGTCAACGACTTTAGCACTGGTGATAATACTGACACCATGAATACTACCAAGCCAAATTGTTTGATATTCACCACACTAGAACGGGAATTTGACAAGTAAAATTCCCAGAAAATGCCGCCTAGGATAGATATAACCGATGTGAGGATTGTGGGGTAGAAAGGATGCCAATTATAATGGTATATTCCGGCAAATAATAGAATGACAAATAGTAAGTTATTAACGTGAAACACTAATAATGAGAAGTCATTCACAAGCTTCAAATAACTGACTTTTGCAACCGTTTCATTCCGTTTCAATTGAGCTAGGAAGGATACATCGGTGTAGTTGTCGGGGTACAGTTGTTTAAGGTACAAAAGCTTCTTCCATTGGGCTTTTGATGATTGAAGTCCTATTGAGTTCATCTTCGCACACTAGTTATACTTTTGGTTGTCTAGTTTTTCAGCATCGTCGCAGCACCTACTCTCATAAATACTACCAACCATGTCTAGACGTTCGCCATTTCAGAACAACTCGTCGTACCGACTTTCCCGAACCTCCACCAATACCAATACCAACACCAACACTAATGTGCCGTACGGCGAATTGTACTACGATAACCAGAGTCTTCGGACGCTCGATAGAATTGGAAGCACTAAACCTAGCATCACATATTCCGATAAATTATGGACCCAAATTGACGTCTTAGATGACGTGAGAAACATGTCTGAACAGGTGAAGGATAAGGGCTCTTTCTTCAACGATAAGTTCAACGAAGAGATGAATAATTTGAAACAACTGCAAGAAAAATTGATCGAAACAATGGTACTACAACAGACGAAAAATGCCGGGACTTCTGATAAATTAACTCAACGGTTCAGACCCAATAGCGACAACGCCGACGAAAGTATCGAAGAAGAAGAGGATGATGTAAAACAGAAACGACAACAACGGATTCTGGAGTTTTTTGGGGCCAAAAATAAACTGTCGAATGTCTTATACAAGAAGCAGAATTTCGATGATTTAAATCATTATGTGAGTGAAGTGAAGAGGAACTTGGAAGTGGTAAGTGAAAGCATGAAGAGTTTTGATGACAATACGAGGGATTTATGGTGATTGTTATCAGGCTTTTGACGTCAAGGTAGCGGGCTATCTTACAGAAATCCATACGTAATACAACAATAATGTTGGATACTATACAGGTACATGGTTAAATAAAATAGGAGAATACGAGTGGGGTGATGTAATACCGGGGAAACTGGAAAAACAATTTTCCCCAACAAAAGCCCGAACTCCAGATCGGCATCTCCAGATCAATTTCCAAAACGGGCCACTCCGGGGGCAAAATAGCCAATAATATGGCGTGTTTCGTGTCAGGTTATATCCCCCGGAAAAAGTTTTTGCATATTAGCAATAATTGTTCCGAGATGTGGTCACCCGATGCAGTCCAAGAAACTGGAGATTTCTGAAACGACCGTTGGCCTATTGTATAGTTAATGATTTCCTTGTAGTATAAGGAATAGGGTTATGTATAATGAATGATGATCGTCACATATAGAGCTGTAATATTAGGTTAACAAAATCTGAACGGCTGATGTTCCAAGACCCATCACCACCAACATTGGTAGCAAGACGGTTGGACGGTAGGCCGCACGCCCGCGCGTCTGCAGGCCGGAAATTCTGCACCAACAACTGATTGAAAAATATATAAATTGAGCCAAGTCCGAAACTTTTTCCCAATTATTATATAAATTAAAATGGTTCATTTAGGTCCAAGAAAGCCACAACATAGAAAAGGTACATTCACCGACGTTCCAGAATCATGGATGTCTGAATTATCAAGAGTTGAACAATTATTAACCGTTACTCCTGAAAAATTACAGGAAATCACCGACCATTTCATCACTGAATTGGATAAAGGTTTAAGTAAAAAAGGTGGTAACATTCCAATGATCCCAGGTTGGGTCTTGGAAGCCCCAACTGGTAAAGAAACCGGTGATTATTTGGCTATTGATTTAGGTGGAACTAATTTAAGAGTTGTCTTGGTTAAATTGGGTGGTGATAACACTTTTGATACTACTCAATCTAAATATTCTTTACCATCTAATATTAGAACCAGTAGTGCCGATGAATTGTTTGACTTTATCGCAGTTTGTTTGAAAAAATTTGTCGATGAAACTTATCCTGAAGGTTGTAAAGAACCATTACCATTAGGGTTCACTTTCTCTTACCCATGTTCTCAATCTAGAATCAACTCTGGTGTTTTACAAAGATGGACCAAAGGGTTTGACATTGATAACGTTGAAGGTCACGATGTTGTACCAATGTTACAAGCAGCCATTGAAAAAGTCCATGTACCAATCCACGTTGTTGCATTAATTAATGATACTACCGGTACTTTAGTTGCTTCCATGTATACTGACCCTGAAGCCAAATTAGGATTGATTTTCGGTACTGGATGTAACGGAGCCTATTTCGATGTTGTTAAAGATATTCCAAAATTAGAAGGTAAAGTACCAAATGATATTCCTGGTGAATCATTAATGGCTATTAATTGTGAATATGGAGCTTTTGATAATGAACATTTAGTTTTACCAAGAACCCAATACGATATCCAAATTGACAAGGAAAGTCCAAGACCTGGTCAACAATCATTTGAAAAGATGATTTCTGGTTATTATTTGGGTGAAGTTTTAAGATTGGTCTTGTTAGAATTGGCCGAAGAAAAGGGATTATTCTTCAAGAATCAAGATTTATCTAAATTAAAGGAAGAATTCATCATGGATACTTCCTTCCCGGCTAGAATTGAAGAAGATCCATATGAGAATTTATCCGATGTTCAAGAATTATTCGAAACCGTTTTGGGTATTCAAATCACTTTACCTGAAAGAAAAGTCGTTCGTCGTTTAGCCGAATTAATCGGGGAAAGATCTTCCAGATTGTCTGTCTGTGGTATTGCTGCCATTTGTAAAAAGAGAGGTCACAAGACCGCTCACGCTGCCGCCGATGGATCAGTCTACAACAAGTATCCTCAATTCAAAGAAAGAGCCGCCAAAGCTTTAAGAGACATCTTTGGATGGACCGAAAAAGAAGATCCAATCAAAATCATTCCTGCTGAAGATGGAAGTGGAGTCGGAGCTGCAGTTATCGCTGCTTTAACCGAAAAAAGATTAGCCAAAGGTTTATCGGTTGGTCTTGCTGATGAATAGATGTATAAATAGTGAGTAAATAACCATAGAATATAGCTGTAACTTAGTTTGGTAAATAGTTTCAATGTCTCATTATGTGCCCCGATTGCCAATCACCTTCGCAAGAACAACCAGAAAATCTCTACCGTTGACTGAGTATCATGAATGCTGATTTACAACAACAAGCTCTTCGGGAATTATCCAACCTGGTGGAATCCCCAGCATCGGAATTCAATGTCACTCCCACACAAATTGAAAATGACTTGTTAGTGTTGAATCATCAAATGTCATCTGATGAATTAATTAACACGGAAGATATACTAAATACCGAAAAGATTATTGCTGATAGTAGGGAAGAGAGTGACGACGAAACGACATATAACTTTAATATCTGGGATGTCATGAAGAAAGGAGCCATCAATTTGATTTTGCCATTTATAAATGGGATGATGTTGGGATTTGGTGAAATATTGGCCCATGAAATTGGTTTCAGATATAATTGGCAGGGTGCCAAGGTGGTACCACAAAGGAGGGTTCAGTCTCGCCAGTCAAAGTACTTGTAATGGAAACATAGATAACCGGTGCCCTAGATCGGAGATGTGTTTGCAAAATACTACGTGATGCTACTAAATGATGTTAAATATGCTACTAAAATGTGTTACTAATGGTGCCTTTTATGATATGCTGGTGTGTATGCTAATGTACTTGTGCTTTTACAGTACTATACGTCTCTCTTTACACCCTCCCGTTCACTAAATAAAACATAGTCTCTATTTGTCCCCACTGGAAACCTCTTTTTCAATCCACATGTAGTACATTGGTGAATCAAAACTTCGTGCTGTTTATCCTGTGATTTCGATAAGTTCTCAAGTCTAACTGTCAAAGTAGTTCCAGGAATTAGCACAATATTGCAGTTTTTGCACATTGTTCTTTTAAACGCAGGAGTAAGTTTTAAAACCGCTTTTTTTGCAATCATTGTAGCATTCTTATTATAGGCTCTCGAAAGCATTTGAAGATGTGGTGATTGGACAAGTTCATTGGAAATTTGATATAAGTATGATATTCTAGAATATTCATCCCTTTTGGGTATTCCCTGTTTTTTTTCCTGCTTTTTATCTTTCTTCTTTCCCATCCTTCTTGAAAATTATTTTTATTTTTCACTTCTCTCGGCCCTAGTGAAATCAAGGC
This sequence comes from Yamadazyma germanica, assembly GCA_030574815.1. NCBI lineage: Eukaryota > Fungi > Ascomycota > Pichiomycetes > Serinales > Debaryomycetaceae > Yamadazyma > Yamadazyma germanica. The sequence continues at coordinate 64,050 of JAJMFS010000026.1, read as the reverse complement.
TCACTCACACTTTGAATGTCTCCAAACGTTGTGCGAATTTTACAACTATCTACTCTAATTTGATACTTTCTACACAAACATGAGTGGTTACGATAGTGCTTTATCCATTTTTTCGTATGTATACTTGTTAATGAGGCTTTTATATTGCTGCTGGGCTTTTTTCCCGGTGGGAAAACGTCGGATTTCTGCCAATTGGTGGATCCGTTAGTAGCTGTCGCCACTGTTCATTATACTAACCTTTAGACCTGATGGACACGTTTTTCAAGTCGAATATGCCTCAGAAGCTGTCAAGAGAGGGACTTGTGCTGTTGGGGTTAAGGGAAAGGAATGTGTTGTTTTAGGATGTGAAAAAAGAACCACTTTAAAACTACAAGATCCAAGAATCACTCCTTCAAAGATTTGTAAAATTGATAAACATGCTCTTTTAGCATTTGCTGGATTAAATGCTGATGCTAGAATCTTGGTTGATAAGGCAAGAGTCGAAGCTCAATCTCATAGATTGACTTTGGAAGATTCTGTCACAATAGAATATTTGACTAAATATATTGCTGGGGTCCAACAAAAATATACTCAATCTGGTGGGGTAAGGCCATTTGGTATTGCAACTATTATAGCTGGGTTTGATGCTAATGATGAAACTCCAAAATTATATCAAACCGAACCTTCTGGTGTTTATAATGCTTGGAAAGCTCATGCTATTGGTAGATCTGCCAAAACTGTTAAAGAATTTTTAGAAAAGAATTATGAAGAAAATTTATCCGATGAACAAACCCTTAAATTAACTATTAAATCCTTGTTGGAAGTTGTTCAAACTGGTGCTAAAAATATTGAAGTATCAGTCTTGAAATCTGGTGATAGAATTCAACAATTAACTTCTGATGAAATTAAAAAATATGTTGATGAAATTGAAGCTGAAAAAGCTACCGAAGCCGAAAAGAAAAAACCAAGATCAAGAGATTAGATATATGTTAAATATATAATACTATGTATACAAATTTTGTTCATGATTCCTTATTTCTTAGATTTCTTTTTGGCGTTACCTTTAGTCTCTTTACCTGATCTTTTTTTTTTATCATCGTCCTTTTTAGGTACTACTTTGAAGAATCCATCAAGTCTACCTTGGACTCCTGATTTCAATCCCTTTTTCAATTTTTCATACCCACTATTGACTCTATCTTCACTAAATCCTTTATCATTAACCATGAATTCTATTAATCCTGGCAAATCTGGTTCTTTGAATTTGAATGATACTTCAGATGATGGGATAACTTCTGGATTCAAAAACAATTCTCTAGCTTCATTATATGGCCAAACTTCTGGTAATTTATATTTTGTTTTATCTGGATTTTCTTCGATAAACTTAACGATATTATCAATCGACCCGTGTTCTTTGATTAATTTAAGAGCTGTTACCGGACCAACCCCCTTTATAGTTTCACAATAATCACATCCTAATAATATACAAAGGTCTACAAAGGTCTTTTTATCCATTTCCATTCCATCAATGGCAAGTTTACATTCAATTTGATCAATAGGAACTTTTCTGGCTTCTGCAAACGTTAAATGTCTCAATAAATAGGGTGGACTGTAACATAAAGTATCCATATCTTCCGACGCAGCAGCAAATACTTTACCACCTCTAGCCAATTCAGCACATTGTGCTTCCGCTTCACATGGGGCATTGATATATGGAATCCCCATAAGTTCTAACAATTTCTTAGCTTCATCATTTTGCTCTCTGGTTACTCTAACCATTCTTTTTTCAAATTTCAATATTTCTTCTGCAGTACCGGTTTCTCTGGCATCTTCCATATTTTTAACTGCTTCTTCTTTTCTCAAATATCTTTTTTCTAATTCCCCACCTTTCAAAACTGGAGGCTTTCCATCGAAGACATAAACGGGTTTAATCCCATTTTCAATCATACGAAGGGTCCTATAAAACATCCCCAGTAAATGGGACGTGATTTCTCCTTTATCATTGGTCAAATTCTGACCATCTCCTTGTCTGACGGCAATAAGATATTGGTATAAACACATGGAAGCATCTATGGCGATTTTTCTGCCAAAAAGATTCTTCAATTGAAGTTCTTTTATGGAATTTGGAGAATGTTCTTTGATAAGTGAATTAAGTCCTAAAGTTAGTACGAAATGCCTCAGCAGAAGACCAAAACACTCTTGGCTTATCCGTAATTTTGGAGACGTGTTTTGTTAATAAACATGGTACATACCTTTAACACCCATGATGATTGATTAATTTACGCGTACATTGCATCGCGTTAAGTACGCGATGGCTGCAAAATAGATGGACATGTAGACAAGATGCGAAGATGGGTTATAGTATTAGGTTCAGGTTTTAGACGTACTATACAAGTAGTGTACAAAAGTATGTAATCTATTGAAGAGATTCCACTTGGAAAGTCCAATTACCAGATTCAGGATCATAGTTTTTGAATTGAATTCCTGGGATTGCCTTCAATTTTTCAATATGACGTTTAACCACTTCATTTTGAGGATCCAATATTGGTAATTTATCCTTTTTATTAATTGGATAACATCCATGTAATGTGATTTTACAAGGAATGTTCAATCCTTCACCCGGTTGAGGTTTTGAATCAGGATAAATCACACATATTTTTGATTTGAAAGTGACAATATTACCGGCAATATCGTTAAGATTCAATAAACTTGATAAGTCAACTGGTTTCAAAAACTCGACATGACCATAATGTTTACGCCCGATTTTGAAATGTTCAATTGAATGCAATTGTGATAAGGTCATTTGTTTCAACGTAGATATTGATGGTGACATCCAATAACCTTCGTCATCGATCTCTAATTGCTCTTCATCAAATGTATTTTTGGTTTTCTCTTCTGTAGGTGTCGATGTTTCAAATTTGGTCTTCTTTTCAACATCATCCGATTTAACTTTGAAATCAACATGCTGTGGTTTACCATTCAAGCTTTTGGTTGGGGTTGGTTTTGATTTATCTAATATCAATTTTTTAACTGATTCTCTTGGAGCGAAAATATCTGATGCTAATATAGCTTCATCCGTTGATTTGTTTGGTGCTGCACTTGGAAGAACAAGACTGGCGGATGAAACTCTTGGAGTTATTGAACTAGTATCAGGGTTTGGTTCAACTGGGGAACTTGATTGTTTAACCCCACTATGAAATAATGGTGGGATTCTATGAGTTCTTCTTAAAGTTACAGGTTTGTTTTTACTCCTTGAACTTTCAACTAATGTGGCCAAAGGTAATGCATCTGAATTATTGGATTGACTTGGTACAGTCAAATTTTTGAATAATGGATTATCACCATAAGGATTTGAAGATCCCAAACTAACTCCCGGTTGTTGTTGCTGCTGCTGCTGTTGTTGTTGTTGTCCAAAAAGACCCCCCGAAGTATTCGATGAATTGTTACCAAATAATCCACCACCTGTAGAATTATTATTATTGCCTCCAAATAATCCACCACCTGATGTATTGTTGTTGGCGTTGTTACCACCGAATAATCCACCTCCAGAAGGTGCTGCTGGTTTGTTACCAAACAAACCACCTCCAGAGTTATTGGAGCTATTGTTTCCAAAGAGCCCTCCAGAAGATCCGGTAGCATTGGTACTATTATTATTATTATTATTGTTACCACCAAAGAGTCCACCTCCAGTAGAGCCACCGGCGGCATTATTATTTCCAAATAAACCACCACCAGTGGAACCTGTATTGTTGGAATTACCAAAAAGACCACCACCGGTAGCAGGGGCTGCAGGTTTATTACCGAATAGTCCTCCTGAGGAAGATGCATTGTTTTGACCACCAAAACCAGCCGAAGTATTATTTGATCCTCCAAAAAGACCACCTCCAGTCGCAGGTTTATTGGCATTATTACCGAACAATCCACCACCTGGGGCAGCATTGTTGTTGTTGTTGTTGTTGTTCCCAAAAAGACCACCTCCAGTAGTATTATTTTGAGCCCCACCTCCAAATAAGCCTCCACCAGCAGGAGCTGCAGGTTTGCTTCCAAATAGTCCTCCACCAGAAGTACTATTGTTTTGATTATTACCGAATAATCCACCACTAGATGAAGTATTTTGGGCACCGAAACCTGAGCCGGTATTGGTGTTGCCTCCACCACCAAATAAACCACCACCTGCGGGTTTATTAAATGCGTTAGTCGAGGTGTTGTTGGTATTTCCGAATCCGAACCCTGAGGAGGCAGGTTTATTGGCACCAAATGCATTATTGTTATTGTTATTATTGTTATTACCAAATAAACCACCTCCGGTATTGTTGTTTTGACCAAATGCAGAGCCGGTATTATTAGCACCGAATCCACCAGAGGTATTATTACCTCCGAAAGGTGAAGAATTAGTATTTGAAGCCCCAAACCCAGTTCCAGTATTGGCACCTCCAAAGGGCGAAGAGTTGGTATTACCGGTATTATTAGAGCCAAAAAGACCACCCCCTGCAGTAGAACCAGTGTTATTATTGGATCCAAATCCACCGAATCCAGAAGGTTTATTGGCACCAAAAGCTGACCCCGAGTTATTACTTCCAAACGCAGAGCCAGTGTTATTAGCTCCAAAAGTAGATCCAGTATTGTTGGCACCACCGAAAGCTGATCCAGTATTACCACCGAATGCGGAAGTGGCGCTTCCACCGAAAGCTGATCCAGAGTTACCGCCGAAAGCAGAGCCAGCGGTGTTATTATTGGCACCAAAAGTAGATCCTCCAGTCAGACCAAAAGCATTGGTAGTATTGGAAGCAAATGGAGAAGAGCTGGCCCCTCCGAAACCAGTTCCAGTTCCGGCCCCAGTACCAGCACCAGCAGTGGTACCAAAACCGCCTGCTCCTGCTTGAGCACCAGCACCAAAAGAATTGGCGTCACCGAATCTTCTGTTTTGTTCATAATCCTTTAATCTTAATTCCTCAAAAGAAAAATTCTTATATTCTGGCATTGAACAGATATTTTGAAAAATGTTAGTACCTGTGGTATCTTTTTCTTGAAACGGAGTGAATGGTTTAGCAGCTGTCCCGTTATTAACATTAGGGTCAGCGGCAGCTCCACCAAATGAAGAATTCCCCCCAAATGGTGAATTGTTATTATTAGGAGTTCCAAATCCTCCACCAAACAGAGAAGCCGGCTTATTGGCAGATCCAAAAAGCCCCCCACCAGTATTAGAACTTGCACCAAAAGCACTGGTATTATTAGTATTGGCATTGCTACCAAATGCTGAACCACCTCCAAAACCTGTACCGGTATTACTTCCACCGCCAAACGGAGAACTGGCAGTATTGTTACTACCACCAAACATGGTATTCCCCATTGTGGAATTGGCAGCAGGTGCCCCGAATGTTGAGGTGGTATTGGCAGCCGGGTTTGCGGTATTATTGTTTCCAAAACCTCCAGTTGACCCAAATGCACCAGATGACCCAAACCCATTTGACTGATTAGAGTTACCAAACATGTTTCCGGTACTGCTTTGACCTCCGCCAAAAGGGGATCCAGAATTGTTGTTATTGTTAGTTGTTGAAGAGCTGAATGGAGAACCGGTATTGGCCCGATTGGCTCCGAACCCTCCAAATCCTGAATTTGAACTTCCAAACATGGTGAAAATTTAATGGGCGAAATTGAGAAGAAGCGAAGTGAGAGCGAAGACTGAACTTTCATGCAACAGACTGTATATAAGCCACTATCTTCCCCATTATTATCTTTTTATTCAGTTACTCTGGAACGCAACGGAGAACAGTGACTGATATGTATCACTTGCCGGTCTATGGTCCCAGCAATTTCGAGTTAATTGTCGCCCATTTTGCTTGTTTCACAAGGGGGTAAATATGTTTGAGGTTCGTGACCTGCATATAAACACAGGTTTATTGATTGCAAATTGTTTATTGATATACACTATTATTCAGTTTTTTGTTTTTTAGAGAACATGGCATCGATGGAACCGGTCCGTTTGGCCTTTGTGGTTTTTGTCTTTGAGGCTTTTGCGGTTTTAACTTCAAATTTCTTCAATTGTTCAGCTCTTTCCTTGGCCCCCAATTTACTTAATGCTGCTGATTTTTCCATGTACTCTGCATCATCAATTGATTTCTTATCGAGCCATTCAAGAAGCTTGATTTCTTCACCGTATAAGGCATCATCTTCACCCTTTTCAATTGGGGTTTCCAAGACAATAGGGATATTTTGCAATTGTGAATCATTGGCCATAACTCTAAACACTTCCAAACCTAAAAAGCCATATCCTAATTTTTGATGTAAATCTCTATTGGCCCCCAACGGGGCTTTTGAATCATTTAAATGAATAGCACTTAAATATTTCATACCAATGATCTCATCGAACTGTTTCCAGAACCCTTGGTAATCGGATTCAGTTCTGATATCATACCCAGCAGCAAACGTATGACAAGTATCCATACAAACACCTACTCTAGACTTATCATCCACCATATCTATGACATCTCTTATATCCTGGATATCACTTCCGATCAAATTCCCGTGGCCGGCCATGTTTTCAATGACAATTTTGACGAATTTCGTTTCTTTAATTGCCCTGTTAATATTACTGGCTAAACTGGACAAGGCTTGTTTATGATCTCCATCGAGACTCGATCCCGGATGGAAATTATAAAGACCGATGCCCAACTTTTCACACCGTTTTAGATCATCAAGAAACGATCCGTAAGCTTTATCCTGTTTCTCTTGATCAGGGTTAGCTAAATTGATGAAATATGAACCGTGGGGAAGAATATCAGTTTTGGGATCGTAGCCAAATTGCAGACACAATTGCTTGAATTTTTCAGCTTCATCGTCCAGGATATCGGGAGATACCCATTTTCTGGGGGATTTCAAAAACGTGGCAAAACTGTTGGCTCCTATATCTCTTGCATTAATAACTGCATTGGAAATCCCTCCACTGGTCGAAACATGAGCCCCGAATTTGAAATGGAAATTGACCTTGTCGTACTTAAAGGACTCGGGTATCTTTCCTGATTTGCTTTTTTTGGCGGTGGTGACGGCCGTTTTGACGGCTTTGGTGGTGGTTTTAACTGCCATGATGAGATGAAAATTTATAATAACGCGTAAAGTGGCCCATCATAAATTGAACTGTCCCCCTATAACCTCCCCATTACTTGGATGATCGACAAATCTGGCCCCATCGGTGAACGCCACTCTTCTAGTCTCCTCTTTACTTAACTTGGCAACATCAATAAATTGATCCAATGCCTTTGCTTTTCTAACCTCTGGATCGCATAATGCCATGGCTGCAAATAATGTATAATAAGCATCATTTCCAGCATTATGCAAATACCCATGAGGTATGGATAACATCCTTAACACCCCACGTAATGTCCCACCTCTGCTGCGAGAAAGGTTATATAACTTATAGGTATCTACTATTGGTGCTTCATCCAGTACTTTGATCCCGAGACTTTTGATCCATTTAATATCTCCCTCGATATGGTGGCCCACAAATGCCCCTCCCAGTTGATTGATGTATTTATCAAGTATCTTGGTGATTATGTCCTGGGACTCATCCATAGTAACTACATACGAGGTGCCACCCATGAATTTGTGTTTGTTGTCGGGGCAAAATCTCCCATTCAATAGCCGTTTGTGTTTCTTGGTGATGAGATGAGTTTGATAAATGATGGGGATGATTGAATTGGCCAGAGCTTTTGGATCGTAAACGGCTATTCCGATTTCAGTCACTTTACTCAAACTTCTTTCATAAGCTTCAACGTCTATGGCCACCAAAGGTCTATTTCTAAGATAAATCGTCTCCATCGACCGTTGAAGAAGTGCCAAATTCTTCTCGGGGCTTCCGGGAGTCTGGGCTAACTCGACGGTTTGCAAATACTTTTCAAGGATCTGGCTGTGATTGTGGTGGGTATACCGGAGTGGCAAACGTATATACAGTTGGATACGTAACGGGATCTTGGCTGCAAATACTTTAATCATATCGCAATATTTTCCAGTTAATTTTTCACATCATATTTTCAGTTATCGGTGCTATTTTTCAGACATAATTTTTCACATAGTCTCAGAACTATGGACCCTTCTGCCGATATCGACAACCATGTCGAACAACTCAAATCCAGTCCCAGTATAAACACGATCCGTGATATATTGAATGTCTTTTCAAAACAGAAAAATCACCTAAATTCGGTCCAATTGTTATCCATTACCCTAGTGCTCATTGACTATACGATTCCCCAGGTGTTTGGCATGCTAGATCAAAGTTTACAACGGCTGATAACAAATATTTTAACGACCATCCAGGGGTTCGGGGGCTTGGTTAATAAGGTTAAATCGTGTTTAAAGGCTCGTGATAACCTCCAAAGCCAGACTTATATCAATATTGTACTTTCTATATTTGAGAATGGCCTTTTAGCTAATTTGAACCCTAAAAGTCTGTTTGAAATCAATGAAATTAACAAATTGGTATTCAAGGGACAAATATTTTCATTGTTCAATGAAGCAGTGTTGAACGGAGTGGTTATAGAGTCTGGTATATTCAGTTCTATGGCCAGTTATATCCACTTCTTAACTCTACAGTTGGTGCTGTGTGAGAACACTAAACAGTATGTGAAATTTTTTACAACATTGACGACTTCTGAATATACCTCCGCCTTTGATGTGTTGTTCACACGGGTGAACTGGCCCATATTGCGGTTCTATTTCCATGAAATGTCCCTGTTTCAGCAAAAGCTGGTGGTTGCAAATTTACTCAAGTATATATATGATGTGAGATTGATAGACGGGGACGTCGATAAAACTATTGCATGTGCTATTATTTTGAAGGAGATTATGCCGTCAAAGGTTGATACTTTTGTGGAGAAAACAATCAAATTTCAAAATAAACTGATAAACTCGGTGGTGGCATTGTCAGCTCCTAATAGGAAAGTATTGTTTGATAAAGTGTTTCAAACATGGTCAGACCCTAATATGATTAAACTGGAACCGGTGGTGCTACAGGAATTTAGGACTCACCTTCTTATTCAACTTTTATATCTCCAACTGGAGAATGAAGTGGGCGGATTAATTAGTAATTCCTCTTTTCTTCAAGGTATTAGTTCTCGATTGAGTTCTTTTTCAAATTCAATAAAGGTCTTTGGGGTCATTTTAGCTGACAAAGTATGTGAATTAGGTAACAGGGAAAAGATATTTCTGTTTGACGACCATGAAAGCTACGACTATTTGTCAGATAAGTCAACTTATATAACAGACCTGGCGGATCATTCGATCCCTGAACCTTGGTCGACACTTCAGCAGCCAGTGGTGGAGCATCAGGAAGATAATATTCAAAAGGTGGGAAATATTCTCCAGACGATCGATCTTTCGAAAACATATAAAGATTCAGATGATGAAAGTTCCGAAGACAGTGATGATGATGATGACCCGACCATCGTACAGAGAACGAAGCTTTCGGCTCCCATATATATCAAAGAATTGATCGGTTATTTGCTGATTGACTCAAAAAACCCTCAGGCTTATGATATGGTTAAACTTGCATTAAGTTCAGGACCCACATTGATCCGTCAGAAATATAATTTTGGACTGGAATTAGTATCGAATTCTTCCGAATTACTTTCGGTACTTGTGGGTTTAAAGGATGAGTTTCTGATACCAAACTTTGAGGATCTAAAACTCAATTGTGTAATTGCAGTATTGGTAGGACACCCCGAAAGTGCTATTCAGCTATGTAAATTCTTAGGCACTGGTGATTATTCGCTTCAACAACGGATGATGATTCTTTCAAGTCTTTCGTTGGCCGCAAGGGATATAAGAGGGTTCAAGGACGAAGTCGTCACTAAATCGTTCAAAGCCAAATCGTTCCCCACCAAGGAATTACCACCTCATTTACATCAGCAATACATGGCACTTGACGAAGCTAGCAAGTTCGTTCCACAGAAATTACAAAATGCCCATGTATCTATACAAGATTCCTTAATTCTGGAAGATGCAGAGAATGCAAAAGATCAGTTACTGGGGGGAAAGGTATTACGATTGTCAAGTAAGTTGAAACAAAAACCTCAAACTGAAGTATTAACCCCCAAATATCCAAATTATTCAAAGATTATAAGTAGAAATTTCTACTTCCCTTTGACCCATCTTTGGTATGAATCTGGGGGTATTGACATTGGTCATTATTCATCGCTATTGACGGGTCATTACATGAAAACCTTGGCCCTTTTTCTTCATTCTTCATTCTCTTCTGACAGTAATAATGATATGATTCGAGAGTTTTTCATCATTTCGAAAGATGTGGTTAGCAATCTTACTAGTGAACAATTACAATTGATCGAGGGACTAATAACCGGAGTTCTACTTATCTGTGATATCTTTGACGAAGAACATTTGGTGATATATTTTGGTGATTATCTTACAACTATACAATCGTGGATTGCTCAATCATGGGAACTGATAATCGATAACCATACCAAGAGTTTATGTGCTGGATGTCTCTTAAGACTATCTCGTATATTTGAAAAGTATCAAGGTACAATAATGGACCAAATGAACAGTTTGTATTAATCTATATAATTATGACAGTGATGATTATCGAATAACCGTTGCATTTCTACTGCACTTGTTACATGGACTTGAGGACAGTTGCTTTTCTTTGTCCTATTATAATCAATTTCATGGGGATAATGACTATCGAGATTGAATGCTTTTCTTGCCCATGGATCACATAACTTAATGGCTAATAATAAGGTATAATATGCATCATTTCCAGCATTATGTAAATAAGCATGAGGGATTCTCATCATGTGAAGAGCATTGGTTAAACTCATTTGGGCCGAACATGAAAGGCCGATGAATTTTTGGGTGTCTAACCTTTCACAATTGGTGGGGAATTTGATACCCAATTTTTCAAACCATTTTATGTCTCCCCTCAAATCATGACCCACAATAATACATGGTAATTGGTGTTCTATGAAATATTTGTCGATCAAATTCTGGATAAATTCAATCGAATTGGCCATCGATAAAATGTAGGTAGAATTTCCGGAAAATTTCCCAGAATTATCAGGCACGAACCTCCCGTTTCTCTTGTTTAAATTTTCATCTGGACGAATATGTATGTTCTGGATATGGGGGATCATACTTCCCATCTGGGACGTGGGGTCAAAGATACTTATACCTATTTCTGTCACTTGATTCGAGTCTCTTTCCCATGCCTCAACATCGATACAAAAAAGTGTCAGTTTTCTACCGAAAACCTTCCTCAAAGTTGATTGTAGCAACTGGAATGTCGCTTTGTTGGAGAGTTTGGGGTGTTTTTGGAAGATGTTTTGTGACAAATACTCCTCTAGTATCTGGTCGTTGTAGTTTTGCATGGTGATGAGATGAATATTTGTGCGAAGATGTATGCAGGTGATAAGGTAGTTGAGTATACCAGGAGAAGAGTGTGGGAATTTATTGGTATGGTAGTTCCTTGGTGTATATATATCGGGAATAATAGGAATATGGAGGTATTTCCATGTGTAAATTTCTGAAATTAAGGAGTGACTTATTAGTCTATTTTTATATTCGGTGTTTTTGCAGCCATTCTCAACGTGAGTCATAGTGCATCAATAAACTTGAAGATATGATATAGAGTTCATGTATGATGGCGATAATGTATCGATTGTGAAGGGCGTGTATTCATGGTCTACATAGCTGTGAAAAGGGCAGCGATCCCCACTACTCCACTAATAAGAATAGCTTTTTTAGAAGTATAATCCTTTTCCTGGGTCAATAAGATCCTATTTCTTGTGGCTGAAGATGTTTTGTTCTTTTTGATACTATGAGTGGATTTAGAGTCTGATTCCGAAATATCGGTACTGGCTTCCCAACGTGACTGATCTCCTGTGAATCCGTATTGGTTATATGTGACTTTGTCATTGGTATCTGTTTTGTCTGTTTTATCTGTTTTATCTGTTTTGTCAGTGTCTGTCTTTTCTTTAGTGGTGGCCGTATCAGTGGTCATGGTAGTTGGTGTCCACCATTGGGTGGTTTGGGTATTGTCTTTAGTATTTGTGTTAGTGTTAGTGTTAGTGTTGGTGTTTGTGTTTGCATTTGCATTTGCATTTTGGTCTTGCTCCGGCTGTTCATTAGAGTCTTGGGTGTCGTTAGTTGAATCCTTTGAATCCTTTGAATCCTTTGAATCGGAATTATCACTCGAATCTTTTGAGTCACTGGACTCATCAGAACTTTCACCCTGACCGTTATCATCAAGACTTCCGGAAGCAGCTAATGCTGATCCAATATAATATAATGCAACGGGGAAGGAAAATGAATTAGCAGATGATATTAAACTCATTTTTAGGCTTCAGGTAAATATTTTTTGGAAAATCAGGGAAAATGTCTAATTTATAGGGGAGATTTGCGAAGTTTAAATCAGGGTTTGCCAATGGGCATCGGGCTAGTGTTCATTGGCATATAGTTTCATTCTTTGCATTGTTTCTTCCCACGATTCTAGCGACAATGATGTAATATAACCTCATTATATTTCCCGATTCGGAACAAACGAAAATATTATCTGCGAACGTTTCTTAATCGAGAAAGATTTTTTTGCAACCTAACCTAATTCCTGCATGACGTTTGGACTGTGAATATTACTACTACATGGTATGATCATGTTTTAAAATCATAAGATTCGGTATGGGAGGTGGTGGAACATATAGCTGTACTGCTATGAAATCTTTGTCTCTTGAAAAGAATTGATAATTACATGCCCGCTTCATAATAAATCGCTCTCATAAATTATCCACAAATAATTAAAGTTCTTCTATGCAGAAGTTATAGCTTGTGGTGAAACTTTAATCTTGCAAAATGAAATTTCCCGATATTTATAGTAAGGGTCAAAAGATTTGTAAGGATAACTATGTTTTATTTAAATACATGCTTATGAAATGAATATTATGTAATTATACTAACCAATTTCCTAAATCTTTACAAGCAATCAACGCTTGTTGTTCATTAGAATTGAAAAGTTTGACCAATGAAGTTAACTCGCCTAACATTAAGTCAATATAATCTTGTAAAGAATTTTCTTGAAGACTATCAGAATTGCTAGAAATTTTGAAGTATTTCCCATCAAGTCTGTTAATTTGATAATGATTGTGGAAACTGTTGAATTCTAAATCTGCAAGATTCAAATCCTTCTTAGTTGATGTTACAAAGTTAACGAGATGTTTCAAGATATCCTGGTTACTTATAAGTTGTTTTTGATTCATGGCTCTTAAACCCCTAACAAGCTCAAGATCAATTTCCTTTTTAATATGACTTTCTCTTTTTTTGCGTGATTGATTATTGAAATAATCTTCCCCATCACCATTCATTGGGGGAGTTAAGCTTCTATCAAGGTAAGAACTAAAGTTATTGGTTGGACGATCCTGTTGAACTTTAGCATTCAATACTTTATAATCATCGCATTCACTTAACCAACTTGCCATATAAGAGAGTAATGGAATATCAATTACTCTTTCATTATAGTTTGAATTGTCGAATTTTAATCTTGAAAGATTAAGCTTCAAATTCAACAAAATTGATTTCTCCGATTTGACTGCCATATTATTCAAGACTAATCTTAAATTAGAGAAATTTTCAATTTCAATCATTTTACCGTTGACTTCAATTTTGAAAAATTTAACAATATCACGAGTACCAATAATTTTCAGAATGTCTAAAGTGATATCTGGTAAACAGATTTGATGATATTTTAATCTCAAAATATCTAAAAATTCAGAAGTGAATTCATCAAAATCATTGAATCTAGTCAACTTAGAACCAAAGGGGATTTTCAAGACGTCATTTGAAATTAATGATGGTTGAGAACATACTTTGTGGCCAAATTCTAGGTCTGGGGTATATGTTTGACCAATTCTGAAAAAATCAATGGATAAATTTTTTTCATTATTATTTAATAAGGTTTTAAATTGGTTTTCAATTTTATTCAATCTATCATTTTCAATTAATGAAGGTTGATAATCATTCGAACTCAAAATCACCAATTTATTGACATTATGAAGATTTGAATTCAAAAATGGAAATAAGTCTTTACATTTATCTAATGTAAGTTGTAATTCATCCCAATTACTTGTCAATATTGGACGTTGTTTGTGGTCTAAATTAGATTGAACTTTAACTTCATTATAAATCGAATCCCATCCCGACCAATTTGGTTCGACACTTCCAATAAAAGAACCTTTTTTACAGGGGAAACCGGCCCCGTCGATTCCAACAAATATCAAACTCAATCTGTCAAAAGATCTTAAACTTTTTCTTACTTTTTCTAAATATTGAATAATTTTTGATCTATATTCTATATTTGGTAAATTTGAATTATTCAATAAAGTAACAGAAAGAATTAAGTTTAAAGGAATAATCTCAGAAGAAGGCATAGATTTAACCAACAATGATTCAGGAATTTCAAGGTTATTTTCAATGCAATTTTGGAACCTTAATATATCGACTGGTAAATTAGAGTGATTGTCTTTAATTAATCCCCAACCATTAGTAGTTGTTTGGAATAATGAAGTCTCAGAAATGAATTCATTGCTGATTAGTTTTTTCAAATAATATTCTAATCTGCTGATAATCAAGGGAATTTCACAACAAATTTGGATTTCTGGAACGCTTTCATTATTGAGACTCAATCTAATACCACTAACAAACCTTGTCATATCTTGAACATCTTGATCAATCATCATTGTTCCAATTAACATTTCACCTTTCAAATCGACTAATATAATAGCCTTTTCAAATAATAATAATCTAACTTGATCCCATGTACTCCCAGTGGTACTGATATCAACGATCTCAAATACAATTAACTTCCCAATATTATTGAAATCTATTATATTTTCATCATGCAAATTTATAGCATTTTGTAAAATACCATATTTAATTTCTTCCAAGATTTGGTTTTTCAAATCTAAGTGTTTATCATCATTGATTCCTTCATAGAATTTTGGGGGCTTAACATTAATTAGATAATTTAATTTATAGTCTTCGTTGGCTCTATCGGTATCAATTGAAATTTTGGAATTTTCGTGTTCAGTGATAAACTTAATTTTTGGTTTCATTAGACTATCGAATAAATCTTTGTTTAAATTCTTGTTGAAAGAAGATCTTGGGGATAATAATTGCAGTTGACGCTGCAGTAATCTTACAGCAGCCTCTTGTTGTTGTTTGTAAGTATTTTGAGGAGGCTCCAATTGTTGGTGGTGTTCAAAGTGCTCCTCTTGATCTTGAATTGGCTTTAATGGGTCCTTCAAAGGATCGGGGATCATTTGATCAGATGGGGTCATAGGTATATCTGTTGGACCAAATGTTGGAGTCACAAGAGGTTTTGAATGATCAAAATGGGTTTGTGACGCAGGTATCACTTGTGCCGGTGGCTGCAAAATTGGTGAATCTTGGGATTTATCAGCAATTTCCTCATTGGGCTCGGAACATAGTTTGCAAGTTAAAATATTATTTATAAAACAATCTCTATGACAAATATGTTGACAGCTCAATTCCAATAAGTCTTCATCAATAATAAATTTACATATTGTACATGTTAGAGGTTTTGCTTGATTAAACCGATTCAATGGAGAAGTCGCTTGCAGATGAGAATATTCGGTATAGTTGGTAGATGCAGGAGTGGGGTGGATTGGCTCTAACGTTGGGGTACCTAATTGATTTAGGTGAATTGGTTTATTCATATTGATATTCATATCGATATCGACGTCAATATCTTCCACTTCAGTTTTATCAAGATAATCATCTGCCAGAGACGATAAATTCAAAGGGGAAGGGATTGGAATTGACTTTGACCTTTTGGTTGCGTTTTGTCCGAAATTGAAAGTTTCTTGGGCATATTGTAAGAAACCCGATCTATCTTTAGATCTTATATCATGGAATGCCATATTGACGGGGGAAAAAATTATGATGAAAAATATGCAGATAGTTTTTTCAAAGGATATTTCTGGTGATATATAATTGGCATAATGAACAATTAATTTGGTTTGAAATCGTAGACAATGGATCCACTTTTCATAGAATTAGGAAATATTAATCTATCATGCTCCAAATTCGAGAAAAATGTTTTTTTCATTTTATTTTTTTATTTTCATATCCCTTTTTTTATTTTTATTTTTTTAATAGCATCTTTATTTCGATGGAATGTAGGCGGAATATAGGGTATGTTCATTGTAAAAATGGTTCCTTGAGAGTTATTATCAATAGACTGTTTTGATCTAGAAGGATTATTAATTGACGAGATGTAAGTGAATCAGTAGAGAATGCCTTATTGCATAAATGTAATCGGCGACAGATGTTTTGAATGTTAGATTTATTTTTTACCAGTATAATTTTCAATTATAGTATATCAACGAATATTGATGATTTAGGCTAAATTAGAATTTACAAATACTAACTAGTGCAGCTCATGGCGCTCGTTCGTGTAAAATTGATCCGATTCTTTTGAAAATTCTTTGTTCAGTGACGGACCCAACAAATGCGGTTTTTAATTAATTTACCCGTTTAGGGAAATAGGGTATTGTTCAAATTATTAGTTGATGCATATCATATTCTAATGTAACACATCTTACATGGGCCCACCGGTTGTGAGCTTTTTGTTAAACCCCCAATCATTAGTCCTAACCTGGTTTTGAGGGTTGAAGACCGTCCATTAGATCTGGGGATCCTATCGATACGAATATCTTTCCCACTAGTTAATTGATTCGTTTCATATTAAGTTGCTGTTTGGCCCTTAAAATGTAGATCCTTTTGTTCGTTTTGGGGATTCCACGTTTATTTCGGTAGCTAATTGTAGGCTATTAAATAATATCCTACATAAAACCGAAATTGGTACGAATTAAAGCGATTTTTTCAAAATATTTTTTACCTCAGATGGCTAGTTTAAAAATGTCTCTAAAAGCGGCATACATTGCCGCAGACAAATCCGGAATTTGAAAGGGGGGGGGGTCTCATGTGGCTAACCACTTTTAATCAGCCACTTGTATAGAATATTTTTTGACTATATGTAAGGCGTAGCTTGTCATCACTATTTTTTTGACGTTATAAAGTTCTGCATTGCTATGATCTAATTATGTAACTAAATATCTGAGGCGCTTCAGGCAACCTGAGGCAAACTGGGGCCAATATCGTGATATGAGCCATTAGACCAAATAGTTAGGCGAAATCATTAATGTTCACCCTGTTACCTTCAACGGTATATTGTTTTGAACACTCTCCATACAACGCTTTTAAAACAACGCGTCTCTGATATATAAATAATTTCTATTGTCTTGGGTGTACTCAAACCCTCAACCATTAGGATCGTGTGGAATGCATCATCCCTTACAATAGAAATTTCCCAATCGGATACCAACCAGCTGCGAACTGTCTTATCGGGATGTCGTACTATATGGTGCACCGAAAAATGTTTCGTAACGCCGATGATCACTAATGCATATCCACCGTTCTAGCACCCTATCATTCATGTTATGGTTTTGGTATTTGTCCGTATGTGCCTGATTGGCAATGGCTGCGAAAACTATAAAGGTGGATTTAATAGGGTATATATGGTTCATAGGTTTCGGGGATGGGCCAGAGACTTGAGAGACTCTACCATTAGGATGTGTTACTGATTCCCCACGATATACTAAATGTCTCATAAGACATGTGTTCTTATCCGATAAATCAACAAAGGCTGCAAAATGTCGCATTTACAAACGGACCACAAATTATGCATCAAATTATGCATCGTAACGAAGTCATGAGTCACTGGTTGTTCATCACATCAACAGGACAACGGGTGATTACACACGTACGACACGGTACGACATCCATATAGGAAAGGTAGTGATATGTGCGACCTATTAGATTATTCCCAAATCGGTAATATTAAGGGATCTGCATGCATCTCTTGCCTGTATACGAAGACGCAGGTAATTTCGACGTATGCGGAAATTTTAAATTGGTTTTTCTACGTGGCAGTTCTACCTGGTTACACATTACATCTGGTAAACTACCAAATTTGGGGCAGTTCGTCTTAATAACACGCGTCAGTTTCCTTAACCACAACTATGGCTGTAATCTAAGCTTTAACCAAGTGACCCAATTCGTAATATTTTTTCTCTTGTGCACGATGGGCATTTTCTTTTCTTGTATGCACCGTTCTCACCTGCACCGGTTCAGGAAGACGTCGGTAAAAACTAACGACAGTCAATTCTGCTGATCTAGTACGCATTTTTTTCTTTTTATTTTTCTTCTTTATTTTCATGTGGCACATTCCCAAATCTATTGGGGGTCTATAAGGGTTTTGCTGAAACTTGTTGAACATTCATTGCCATCTTGGTAATGTCGGCCGATATTTGTATTCAATTTACAGTTCAGGACTTGTACAAATTTTTCGATACCGAATAGTTTCAATTGAGCCCTGGCGTAAATTCTGAAGAAAGGCGATAGGCAACATCGAACGAAGCTACACTTGCACTCTAATCATGCGTCATCCTGCAATCCCGATGAGGCACTGGTTTAACGGTTAAATTTTTAATCTAGAGGTATTTTTCGCTTGTAGTTCCGAGTAAACTTTAAAGTCTAAACTACGCCAATTGTTTCAAGACTTTATGGCCATTCAAAACATTTTCATATACATTTGCAACATAAGGAAAGAAAAATGGGGTTCCCCTTTTTCAACAAAGAATAAAAACAAGAGACCTATTGTACTTCGTGAATTACCCGAAGCATTAATAGTTCCGCTTTCAAACATATTCAAGGGGCTATAGAGATATGAGGTCTTAAACAATAAATCCCCGATATTTACTTCACTTTGCTGCAAAACAATAACTTACTTTTTGGGTGAAATTTCCACCTGTGTTAAAGTCCATGCGTACATTCCCGATTCGATTAATATATTCTCATTCTTAAATAATTTTTTTTTTTTTTTTTTTTTTTAGGGTCGCCTATTCGATCACTTCGAGATGAACCTATAACTCTAAAGTAAAAAGTGTTCCATTTGATGTTTTATATCTAAATTTGAGTTTCCAAGAATATGGTATATACCCTAGAGGTATCTAAAGTAGCCGAAGTTGGTATGCAATGTTTCGAATTTTAATCGTCTATACTCTGAATATCCATGCTCTTGAAGACTCCAATGGGGAATGTGGTTCCACTTTCGGTTCGTTGTAGATGACTTACTCTAACATCTTTCTGTAGTTGTTTCAAGGCGCTTTATATCACATGAAGGCTGGTGGCTAGAGTGTCTTCATTATTATAGGGCTATTTATGTTGTTTAAATGGCTGCAAAATTACCAGAAATAACGGTAGCAATTACACTTCCTATACGGGTATAACAATTTTACCAAGCTTACAGAACATAATGGATAGATGCAGAGAGTGATAGATAAATTGTCAAATGGAACTAGACTACATGACAAATCAACAATTGTGAATGGTTTGTATTTCAATTTCCTGACCTTATCTCTTGATAATCACCCCGGTATTTGATTTACTCACAAATCCTCTCGGTGGCCAAGCTGGCTAAGGCGCGAGACTGTAATGAGTTCCTCAGAGTAATCTTGAGATCGGGTGTTCGACTCACCCCCGGGAGATTTTTTTGGCTCTTATACATATATTATACTTTTTTTCGTTTTTCTTACTCGTCAATTATCTGGAGTTGGAAATATCAGACGTAGCTTTTGAAAGTTAAAAGTTGAAATCGATACCTCAACAGAGTGATTTCTGTTGCAATAGTGAAGTAGTTCCAAGATGATATAACCAGAACAAATTGTAGCGGAAATATGTCAAGAACGGATTACAAGAAAACTACGTCAAGAACGATACGTCAAAGACATTATCGCTAAAACAAAATACCTGAATTTCATTTATTGTCTCTATTTATTTTTTTGCAGCCATTCGCATCAACGATCAATGGCTGCAAACATATCGATTATACAAAAATAATGACCGACAACTCCCATCACCACAAAAATATGCCAAATGTTATGACTTGAAAACACAAAATCAACCCACCATAATGAAAAGAAATCATTAAAGTAATTGGTCTTAACAAGTTCCTCTGGGAAATGCTTATTAATAATAGCTTTGAATTTTTCATTTTCACTATCTTCATCCTTCCCGTTCAAAATTTGGTTGGTTATATCGTTTTCAATTTCTTCGTATTCTTCTTCGCCACTCTTCTCGACATTCCCATTAAAAACATCGGAAGAACTGTGTTCGTGATGGCAATGCTCATCTTCCGTAATAATGACATCATATCTCCATCTTTCAGGGATAAGACCTCCATAAAATACCACACCAATCCAGTACCAAACAAAACTCTTATAGAAAATAGGAGAAAAATATTTGAGGGATTTTATAACACCTTCGTAAAAGCACAACAGAATCATGGTACCAGCACCTAAACCCGCCAACCCAACAAAGTAGCCAATTCTAATTGATCTACATTCTGGTTTATCAAAATATGGAGACCAATTAAATGCCAAACCACCAACACCACAAATGACGGAAAATGCCATAAATGTATTGAAAAGCTTAGCATAATTGTACAAAGAAGCATATTCAACCGATACAACCGAAGCAGTAATCAATACAGTTATACCAGTATAATCAATACATGCGAAATTATATCTGGTCGATAACTTGGCAAAACAGGAATATGTGTGCCAAACTGTTGAACAAGATAAACAAGCTAATCCACAAATTAGAAAGAAGTAAATGACGTTGTTATCATTACTACTATTATTGGAAAACGCTTTAGAATTTGGGAAATGAAATAATCCTAAATAACACAATAAACCAAAGCCAAATATATGAGTCCAAATGTTCATCGACTCGTTATGATTGAAGTGAAATATCGACTTGAACATATCTTTATGGCTCATAGAAAATCTATAACCGTTGATAATATATCGATTTTCTCTCCAGCCTAACGGTAATTGGTAATAATGCAAATATTTGGTTTGGGCCACCGTCAAAGCCCGGTTGAAGTTGTAGTATTTGAATATATTAAATACTGATTCATCGGTGGTGGGTGACATATTGGTTCTTCTTTGAATCATATCGTCTATGTGTATAAGCTTTTCGTCGAAATACTGTAAAGTGGTGATGATTTTCTGACTCAAAATTTCTTTTGAATAATCAAATGACATATCACTATTGATAAATGGTTCATTTGAATTGAATAAATAGTTATATTGGTCATCCAACGTCTTATATAAATACTCCAAATTCAGAGTCGACGACTTCAATACACTCAGTTTGATCACCTTCAATCGTTGATGAATCATATCTAGCTTGGCAAAGCTCTTGAATGACAGAACACTCGAGCTTCTCCTATGCCCACCACCTCTTCTTCGTAAAGCCTGTTCGGGCTCTTCATCCGTATCCTCAATGACGATGGAAACGTCGGAGTTACTTGGAGATATTGCCCCCATTCCACCGGCATTATCCTCCTTGAAATCCATGGTCTTCATGAGTTCCTCGTTGTTGTTATCTAGATCCTCGAGATTATTGAATTTAAAATACTTTTCAAATTGATCTAATCGAGATTCAATTGACGATAAAAAAATATCTAATCTTTCGATCAACATCTCCTCGGTAGTGGCTTGAGAACTATCACTGAGTCTCTCTTTCAAAGCGGCTGTGATCTCTGACATTATTGGGGTTTATGCATGTAATTTTGGCAATTTTTGGTAATTAAGATTCTTTTTGAAAATCGCACCGTTAGATTGTGAATTTTCCGATCGTCAGTTGGGTGGTCAGATTTTGGTCTGGTTGTCGTTTCAGCAGACTAAAAGGTGGGGCAGTTTTTTTTTTTTTTGGGGGAGTAAATAGCTGTGGAGTTTATCTGGTAATCACTTTGGTCGTAGGGTGGGGGATGTTCCGGTAGTCTTGTAGTCTTGTAATTTTGTACTTTTGTAATCTTGTCTTGTAGTCTTGACGCTCTTGTATATACACGACTCTTCATCCACACCATACACTACCACATTATTGTACACTACCAATAGACTTTAATTACCAACGTGTTACTCGTGGTGGGTGTAATTTGTTTGCCGGTTTGTGCACCTTTTTGTGTGCAGTGGAAATGCTTGTGAAATGCATCTGTGTACTATAGACGGTATTTCTATCCATGACTATTCACCTTCCCTACAGTGCTGATACAATAAAAGCACATGACAAACAATGTCCTAAATATGACTCAACTCATTCACCTCTATAAGACAAATATACATCGGAGAATTAGGCTGATGTTTTGCACTTAGTTACCAGATTTGTCATCCTTGTACCTTCAACTCCTACGTTTCGACCGTTTTGCAGCCATTTTCAAAGGTCGTGTCACTATCAAATAAAATAGGGGTAATTGTCTTATGTTATGTCAAGTGTAGAACTGACCATATAGAATAAATGGTTTTAATGCATATGGTATAAAGTATATAAAGTGTATATATGTATGTAAAGTTTGAAGTGTAAAAGTACATTATTCATTATGATGTTTCATCCTTTCGAGATTTTCATAATCCCATAACGATTTCCTTAATGGTTTTGACATTTTGAAAGTTGAAACAAATTGATTGTAACTATCAGTCATTCTTAAATCATGTTTTAGCTGGGTATTATCTCTACCAAAACTATCGAAAAGATATTGTTTCTCAATATCATGAATATCAGTTAAATCCTTAGTCAAATAGTATTCAATCAATACTTCATCTTCTGAATCTAATAATTTGAAAATATCATCGTCATTCATGGTAGCAATTCTCTTCAACATTTTCTGGATATCGTATTCTCCCTCGTTGTTTTTGACTTCGTGATCCTGGAATATTTGACCTATTTGTTCCTTTTTCAACCATAAATTCAATGGAGGTACAAAATACCATCCATGCCATTCAAGGTTAGTTAATCCTTGACTATATTCAAACACAAGTCTATCGGTTATAACCGAAGGAATGAATACCGGAACACCAGCTATCATTGAATATTTTAACGGTGATAATTGATCTAATTTATAGAAATGTTTTCTTCTGTCATTGAAAATCTCAGCGTTTTCGTCATCTTGTGGTTTAGTGATACTGACTAACTCATTATTGTTATACTCTTCAGGGGTATTGGCTTTTGATTTGGCCAAGGCAGTTATATCGATATAAATTCCCGAGTCAACATCAACAAATCTAGCATCAATGTGATTGGATTTAGAACTAATATCTCTATTATGAATAAACGTTCCAACATCGATAAAGAATTTTCCATACCCTTCAGATGGATCTTCAACGATTAAGGTCTGATTGTAATCTCGTGATAATCTAACAAGTTCACTCATCGGCATTTGAATGTCGATATCTAAATCAAATGGGAACATTAATCCATCCCAATACCACGATAATAAAGGTCCATGCATAATCCAACTAACAATTCCCTTTTCTTCAGCAAATAAATTCCAATTTCTTAAGAGTCTATCTAAAATAATATTAGATCTATAGTTTAATTCCTGTTCATTCCATCCAATTCTATCGTAATTCAATGCTCCGTTAAAAAATCTCCAGTCATAATGCCATCCCCATTCCTTATCTCTATTTCTATCATCATCAATTCTAATGGTGGCCATTTTGAAGTATGTTTCTTCATCACCTTCATTAGGGAATTGTGAACAATATTTGATGCTATCAAGATACATTTTTTCATTGGAAGTTGGGTCAGTCTTGGCTTCTAAACTATTGATTTGCTCGGTGATTTTATCTCTCGAATAGCTGAACATTTCAGATGTTAACTCAAGTTCTCTTGAAGCTTTTGGATCTTTATTCCTCAACACTTTATACATCCCACTAACATCTTCAGCTTCTCCAAGATGTCTTGGAATGACTTTTTGCTTCAAATCTTGTAATATTTTTGTGTGATCAAGGGAAAGTAATGCTTGATCGTCAAGATTTTCTTTTGAAAGTAAATTTGTATCGACGTAATAATGAATCAAATCAGAAGTGATCATTCTTTCATTGTTATTGGCCACATCAAATTCATAAGTTCCTCCATCTTGATTTAAAAGAATCACTTTAACTGGTTTAGGCAAGTGCTGAGTGAAGGCGTAATTTTTGGCTTCTAAGACCCGAAAATCATTATATGGTCTATCATCGTGACTTGAATGAGAATGAATGACAAATCCCGGCACTTGTTCTCTGGTCTTATATCCCATTTCTCTGATTTGTTCATCAGTATAATGTCCATTATCGAAACAAAAGTAAGCAGGATCAGGATCATTGTTGGTACCCTGTCTAATATAATTACAGTTCATTCTATCATTCATAGGTTTAGATAATTCATCATTAAGAATCGTCAAATCTAACCAATCAACCCAATTAAATGGTAACTCGATTCTAGAAACTTTATTTAAATCGGGAGTTTCGACGTTCTCCAAGATGGATTTCTGGGTATATCTATGTTTTATGGCATTCAAGTAAATCGACAAGGTGAATCTAGGATCATAGTAAATGCCATTTTTATTCACCCAAGAATTTTCATTTTCAAACTGCTTCTCAGGTAAATCTTTTAAGAAAGGCTTCAAAGCTACGGTGATTTCGGTCTCGGTAAGCCCAGTTTGTGATAGCCAAAATCTGTTATCCTTATTGGCCTTCACTTTAGAAAATCTTTTTCGTAAGTTCTTTTCGAATGACCGGCCATGCAATGAGCCAGAATTAAAATTGTGATATGGTTGAGTATTACCGAGACCCTGTAGAAGTAAATAAGGGTTTTTCAAAAGCTCCAACCCATGTGTCTGTTCCACTTCTCTGAAGGAAACTGTTATTATAATCACTATCACCACGATAAATGAACAAAGACGAATGACTCTGATGGGTATTCTGGGGAACATGGTGAGGAAAAGAATGTGGGAAAAAATCGGGGGGTTTCGAGAATCAGTCTGTTGTTTCGAGAGGCTTTTCTGGTAATGTCTACGAGTTGGTTGTATATGTTTGTCGGTTATGTTTGATACTAGAATCAACTAGATCATATGGAAACAATAAATAAATCACTGAAAAGAACCTATGAAAAATTCATCTTCAGTACGCGACTATGGCAAATGGCGGTGTTGACGAGAATAGCGAGACGAGGCAATAGCTCGAGCGTGCCATTGTTAAGGCTCGATGCCCAGACTCAATTTTGATCTGGGCCCACAAGCTTGGAGAACAGGTTTGGGCCGAGAACAGGTTCCAAGAACAGTTAAAAAATATCGTATACTTTTGAATCATACATATACTACACGTAACTACAAGTCATGATGAAAAATAATACTTCTGTCTTGTTTGAGTATATTTCGATCGGCGTGCACGACCCATAACTGGTTCCACAGTGACTACTTATGATAGAATTTGAAACAATGTGTTACATATCATCGGCAGTTATTGTCTACAATTGGGGAAGAACTCTGTGTAATTCTCTTATAAGTTGACCGTCAAATTTAGTAAGCTCGCTATCAGAAGAATTGAATCTTTCAAATTGACTCAATTTCTTTTGGAACTCTATATCGTCTTGGTTATTAATATCGAAATTTAAATCTTGTAAGTCATCGACTTCAAGCCCGAAATTCTCGTCAAAATCTCCAAGGGTATCATGGAGTGAATCCCAATTTTTGTCGATTGTGTTTTTGTTGCCCTGATTTTTCTTTTGCTCTTGAAAATACGTCTTGTATAATTGTCTCTTTGCAAGGATTTTATTCATTCTTTCGGTCAATTGGATATGGAATAACTCTTGATCAAGTGGCTCATCCATGCTAACAAGATCTATTTTGACTTTGTCGATATCAACGTATTTCAATCTCAACTTGGTCAAGAAATTCTCTATCCACTGAATCAATTTAAGGAAAAGATGGGAAGTATCGTTATTGTACAAGTTATGAATGAAGTTCCAGAAAATACCAATATTATCATCGGCTACTTTCATGATCTTATTGAAGATTTCAACAGAGCTGAGTAGATATATTTCTTCCTCGTTCAATTGAACTAATAATTCAATCATCTCGTCATTAAATTTTTGGAAATCTCTGAAAAATATATGGATTTTACTTTTACTAAGTAGTTTGATTAATGGTTGATAAAATATTATAAGGAAGTTCTTAAGTAATGCCGTCAAGTCAGGTTCTTCCCAAAGCGACTTGAATATAAGTTTATCATTTTGTCTGATTTTTAATTGATAGAGCTGTTTCAAATTATTGTATACATCCTTATCAGAAGTAACATCTTGTAGTAACCTAGCTTCATATGAATTGAATTGTGAAAGAGTCTTTACAATCTCCTCAATAGCATCATCAGGCTCAAAATGATGTTCATTCTTTTCTTCATCAATAAATTTCTCTACCCCTTTAACAAAGTTAGGATACTGTTTTAATTTACTTTTTATATCACCAATTTCATTTTCATAGCTGCTTAAATCTTCGTCAAGTAAATTTATGAAAATAAACGATAAGAGGTTTTTATTCTTTGTTCCAGGAAGATTCACTAAAAGAAGACTTATAACTTTACTTATAATACTCATAGGATTGGTGAATCTTAAAATATTATACATCACAGTATAAGGAAATAAACGATGGAACTTCCGAACATTAGTTAACATTTCATTGGAATTATCATGAGAAAGAAATATTTCAAATACCGTTGCACTCACTTCTATTTTACACCAATCAATAAATATTTTTAAAAGTGGTGATAAATTGACCATTTCAGGATTCGACCCGATTTCCTCAAATATTTTCTCCAACGTACCAGGTTCCTTAATAAGTTGCAATTTGAATTCATCAAATCGTTTACTGAAATCAATCATGATATTACTAGTATGTTTCTGAAACTCGAGTTGGGCTAATAAAAGTTTCTTTTCATGTTGTTTCCTCAGTTCACTATCTTTAATTTGAGCATCAGTCAAATCATAGAACTTGTTTTTCGTAATAAATTCCTGGAATTCCTGACATGAAACAATCTCTTCCGACTTAATCAACTGATTCAAGTAACCTCTCAAAGAAATTCTAAGTTTCTCCTTCACCAAATTCTGAGTATCATTTTTGAATTTCTGGGGTAGCTTGGTCGATTCTAAGTTCATGATCCCTGGGAACTTCAGGACTAACGCCTGATGAAGATCCCGGAATTCATGGTATGGTCTGGCTACATAATGTACCGTTTCGTGGCTATCTATAATCTTTACAACGAATTCAAAATGGTGATTTTCCTTCCCCCCCAAGCCGAACCATCCAGTGGTCTCCGGGCTGGAAACTCGATTCACTGTGGCAATATTCACGTTTAAACCATTCACATATACAAGCTCCGTTTGGGTGCTTAAATCTTGTAAAATAGGCGTTTTATGAGCCTTGATTTTATCCAACTTCCCCACATCACTGGGAGTTAGGTGATCCGACTCATAATATTTCATATCCTTCTCAGTTACAATGACAGAATTAAAAAATAACGATAATCCACTCAAAATTTTCGTGTTGACCAGATGTCTTTTGGTAGTATGTTCCATCCGATCAACGGAATTCGATAAATGTTTCGAGTTCAAACTTTCAACAAATGGTTGGACCGTATCTTTCCAAAACTTCAATTGGTCAGCTTCACTGTTATTAGTGATGAATGGGAAACTTGCTATATATTGTTTGAAAAAAAACTTCAAAAGTGGGAAATGATCATTAGCAGCATCAGCATTCGACTTGCTATCAAATGGACTACCAAATAACTGTAAGCAATCGGGTCTGTTTAGCAAAGACAATTCCTTACGAAGACGATTCTCGATGATAAATTTCTTAAGAAAATGTTCTTCTGTTGGTGATAGTTCTCCAAGGAACTCGTTATTAGCTAAAGTCATTGGAAAAGGTTGCAATAGTCCTGTTAGGGAACTTCTATTTTAGTACTGCGGTGGGTAGAGCACGACTTGATTAAATGTGGCTTTTTGGGGTATATCTTGGGTTATATTGATGGACAGCCAATTGAGGCACTTTTGGGTGTTGAAGTATGTAATATTCGAATGGTAATGAATGAATGGGGTATGATATATGAATCAATTGTTTTCGATAGACCCCCAATATACCTGCTGAAGTTTGGTTAAAGTCCGAGATACAATCGGTGTCATGCCCATCAATTGCCGGTCTATTCCCTTATTACCAGTGGATGTATTACCGTTTTATCGATACGTACCTCCAACCATCAGATATATGTAAAAATCCCGAGACTTTGCCCCCGCTGCTGTGGTTCTAAAGTAGTCTTCAACGGGACAATTATCCATCGTCCTGCATAAACCCACAAATATTTTTTCCTCATCTCATCTCAGATTATATTTTTTTTCATACTACAAGATGGGGACATTTAAAAAAGAGAAACAAAGAAGAGTAAGGCAAGGAGATACCAAGGATGGAAATATCCGTGTCAAAGGAGAGAACTTCTATAGAGATTCCAAAAGAGTCAAGTTTTTGAACATGTATACCGGTGGACATGCCCAAAGAAATAAAAAAGGTGAAATTGTTCAAGCTGCCTCGTTACAAAGTAGAGATGCCCCAACTGCTAGAGTTGATCCAAACAGAAAATGGTTCGGTAATACCAGAGTCATTGCACAAGATGCTTTGACCCATTTCAGAAATGCTATGGCTGATAAGAAAGACAATGCATATCAGGTGTTATTAAGAAGAAATAAATTGCCAATGTCTTTATTAGATGAAAAGGATACTGATGAAAGTCCTATACTGAAAATCGTTGAAACTGAAAGTTATGGTTCCACTTTCGGTCCAAAACAACAACGGAAAAAACCCAGAAATTTGCCAGTATCTAATTTAGAAGAGTTGGCTAAAGCCACTGAACAAGATTCCCAAGCTTATGAAGAAAAGTTGGAATTGAATTCTACCTTAGGGTTAATGGGTGGTTCCGTTATGGATAGTGATGGGTTTACTCAAGAAGCTAAAGAAGCCATTTTCAACAAGGGTCAGTCTAAAAGAATTTGGAATGAATTATACAAGGTTATTGATTCTTCCGATGTAGTAATTCACGTCTTAGATGCCAGAGATCCTTTAGGTACTCGTTGTGAAAGTGTTGAAAAATATATCAAGGAAGAATGTCCTCATAAACATTTGATTTATGTTTTGAATAAGTGTGATTTGGTCCCTACATGGATTGCTGTATGTATAATATTTTCCAGGGTTGATGGATTGTTTCATATTCTCTATTTTTTATACCAAAGCATAAGTCAGGGTGATTTTAGATTGCTGGTCAATCACGAACCTAATGAATTGCCTGTTACGTCTTTGGAAGATTAATATTATCCGCCCGTGTCCCAATAATGTTTTCATTATTGTATCGTCACCGTTTTGGTGTCGATTTTGTTCACATTCAGAATCGACAGTTTTTGTTGGTTCGCCTTAGGATAATACTCGGTGACTTCTTGAGTTGAACCTTTTTGCTATTATGGCATTCTCATAAATTGGTTCGTAGTATAGATACCGACATCTTGATCTCTAGAAACAATCCTAACCTCTATTCAATTATTCCTTATACTAACAAAAAATAGGCCGCATGGGTTAAACACTTATCTAAGGATTATCCAACGTTAGCTTTTCATGCTTCTATTACTAATTCTTTTGGTAAAGGATCATTAATTCAATTATTACGTCAATTTTCTACATTACATGCTGATAGAAAACAAATTTCTGTTGGATTTATTGGTTATCCAAATACTGGTAAATCATCTATCATTAATACCTTAAGAAGAAAGAAAGTTTGTACTGTTGCTCCAGTTCCTGGTGAAACCAAAGTCTGGCAATATATCACATTGATGAAGAAGATTTTCTTAATCGATTGTCCTGGTATTGTACCACCATCTGCAAAAGATTCTCAATCAGATATTTTATTCAGAGGGGTTGTAAGAGTTGAACATGTTTCAAATCCCGAACAATATATACCTGATTTAATGAAAAAATGTGAAAGAAAACATTTGGAGAGAACTTATGAGGTTAAAGGTTGGCAAAAATTTGAAGATGATGAATCATTATTAGAAGATGCAAGTGCTCAGTTTATAGAATTAATAGCTAGAAAGCAAGGTCGTTTGTTGAAAGGTGGAGAACCTGATGAACATGGAGTTGCTAAACAAGTATTGAATGATTTCAACAGAGGTAAAATCCCGTGGTTTACAGCTCCACCAAAGGATGAAGAAATTAGAACTGGTGAAGATAAGAGAGCCGGAATCAAAAGACTGAGAGCTGAAAGAGAAGAAAAAGCTCTTGAAGCTGAAATGGACGATTATAAAAAGCAGAAACTTGATGAAAGTAATGATAGTGATAATGAAAATGTTAATGACCAAAACCAACCTGAAGAAGAATGGGAAGGAATCAAAGATTAGACTAATATAATATACATTAATGCATCAATCTAGCTTCTCTACTTAAAGTCGCCTTGATTTTTACCGATTACTCTAGACCTACAAATATAATATACATTTATGCATCATATCATAACTACTCTAATCTAATTTGGTCTACCAAGTATAACACCAGATCTAAAATTACCAGGAGTTGAAGGCCCGGATATATTACCAGTATTAGCTGGTACAGATTCATTCAAATTCAAACCCCAAACTAATCCCGAGAATTTTTTGAACAATAAATAATCAAAACCTGACTGTCTAAATAATTCCTTGAAACATTCCATGATTAAATAAGTATGTAATGTTGAAGTTAATTGTTGATTGTTTTGATTATTTGAATTGTTTGCAAAAAATTGACGAATGATTGGAGAAATTGGTAATAAATGTAATTCTTCCGCCAAATATTCAATTGAAGGTTTAGATGGTTTGTCAGAAGTTGATTTATTCAACAATTGACTTCCAATTAATTTCAAATCCAAAAAGTTTGGAAAATATTTGTTACAGTACCATTGAAATTCTTCTTCAGTTATTGGTAATGAATCATTCTTTAATAAACTTACAAAGTATCCTAGATCATAACCAGCATGGAAACTTACCCAATTTATAGTGTTATCTAACAATAAACCACTTTCAAGAATTAATTCAGCGAAATCGAAATGTGGTATACCTTCAGTCATTGCTAATTGAAAGTTGATTTGGGAATTTTGTGACAACATTGATAAATGCTCTTCATTGAACATCTCTTTTGAAATGTCATATAAAAAGTTGAATTGCCAAATTATCGAATTACTGAATTCATTGTTCTTGTTGACCTTGACCACACATAAGGATAATTGAATCAAGTTTAACAAATCAGCATTTGATCTTAAAGTCTGGAAATGATAATCCGCTTGAGATTTAAATGATCCGACAGGTCTCGAGACAATTCCAGGAATTTCTTGGTGAATCGAAATATATACCGAATTGACCTTATCATTAGCGAAACTTCTCAAAATATTGAATTCATGTTCTAAATTATTATTCCATACTTCTCTTATAACTGGTACTCTATGTTGCGCAGGTTGTGATATTGGGGCATGAGATTGGAGTTGTTGTAGTTGTTGAATTGGATGGATTCCCTGTCCCTGGAACTGTTGTTGTGGTTGTTGAGATTGCTGCTGCAGTTGTTGCAGTTGTTGTTGTTGTTGTTGTTGCAATTGTTGCAATTGTTGTAACTGCTGTAATTGTTGTAACTGCTGCATATTGACACCCTGGGCGCTGGAATTTCCGGAGTTCGAGTTATTACCTCCGTTTATTATAGCGAGTAGCGGATTCACCCCTGTTGGAGTATTAACTCCTGGTGGTTGGGATGGTTGCAGTTGCTGTTGTTGCTGCTGCTGCTGCTGCTGCTGTTGTTGTAAATGCTGATTCAAAATCTGTTGGCGCTGTTGCAACTGCTGCTGTTGTAACTGTATCTGGGAAACTTGCGGCGACTGGGCGGCATTGTTGCCACCCTGGGATATTTGGTGTTGTTGTAAATATTGCATATGTGGGAGGTTCATGGTCCCAATGAAGTTGTTGAAAATTTCGCACTTTGAGTTGAAGAGTGAGGATGGTTGCAAATGAGATGGTACACTACGAGCCGGGTACAGAGATGATCAGTACAAACTGGGATTGTAGCTAGATAAATAAAGACCAGATGTATAGTCAGATTATAGTTAGATAAATAGTATTAGACAATATAGGTAATATACTCAGATTATAGACTAGATAATACGAACTATAGCTGTTCTCTGAAGTTATCCCGTTGAAGGAAATCATGATCCCCTACCTTCCGAGGCTTTATAATCGTTTGAATAAGGAAAGCAATCGCTAGGAAAAGAGATAATGCCGCCACGACCAAATAGATTATCCCTAATGAAAGATTCCGTCCTCCAAAGATTGAGTTGGTAGATATTACAAGGGATTTTGTCCCATCAAATATTGAAACTGGATAATTCATTTCAATTTGAACCTCATAAGTCCCCGAAGTCAATGTTTCAGTCTTGTTGTGACCATATAACTTATAAAACGAAGAAAGTCCAGCCGTTCTCATCCAATTTTGTAACAATTCCCAATGTTGAAGATCGGGTAAATTACTTTCATTATAACCTTGCGGAAACATCTTATACCAATTTGGCGGAGGAACAATATCTTTGGGATCATATTTAGATTTCTTGTATTTATGATTTATATCTGATGACCAGGAAATCCCCGTTTGTGACATGACATATGTTTCATTATCTTGGGTACTCTTAGCATTCAATAAAGTTAAATTCGATATAGTATCATTGAAATATGAATTAGCAATTAATCCACAAGGATAAATGATTTTCTTATCATCACCCTTACCGTGGAAATTCAATGGTTTACAATTATCATCAATATCATCCGGGACAACTGCTATACCTTTCAATTGTTCCAAGTCATAACTTTCAACGTATTTCCGGTGATTCTGGTAAAAGTTTGTCAACTGATAATACATATAAAGAGGCGGTTTCAAGTCTTTGGCCAAGTCAAATTGAATATGACAAACAGTCACATCATCACCAAATGCATCTTTCAGAACTTCGGTTTTCCATTTAAAATCCGGATCTTTGTTATTTTTATTGAAATGATATCCAATATACTTGTCAGGTACAGAAGAATATTTTGAGTTGGCATCGTTAATACAACGCGTGTAATCAATTGATAAGTATTCTATTCTGGTCAAAGTATGTATAATTCCAATACCTAATGGAGCAAATATAAAGGCTAGTAAAAACAAAAATGGAATCACTGATTTGGGGGTCATTATCGGCTGCCATGCTTTCAATCTTTGTTGTCTGAATGCTGTGTTTGGAGGTTTCCGGGATTTGTGGATTTTCGATTCAATTCCATTATTATCTTCATTATCACTATCAGAGGTATCACCTCTTCTTCTTCTTAAAAAGTTCATGGCTGAGTATTTTTCAGTGCGGTGATGTGGTAGTAGTGGATGTATTTGGCCGTTGTATGGTAGGAGTACGGTGAAGGATATATATTATTTATTGTGGTTTGTTATAGATTCTGTTTTATATTTATGTTATAGATTCTATTTGATTTTCTATTTATACTTTATATTTAAATTCACATAATTATATTTGTATTCATTTGTGATCTGTGTTTTTTGCAATTTCTATTTTTTGTGGCACGGCTGTGTGAGTACTACATTTTAATAGGTGCTGCAAGTATTCTTGTGACCCACTCAACATATATTATCTATAAATTACTTTTTCTTTGCAATAGGTTGTTTTTTGTCAAGCTTTTTAACAAATGGTTGTTTCTCTTTGATTTTGCCATCCTTTCTAGCAGTTTTGGATTCTCTAACTTCTAATGAAATAGTTACCCCATTAACATTAGTCTTCTTGGCCGCCAAAGCCTTCTTTTGTCCATCACCATATACAAAATCAATTAAAGCAATATTAGTATTTTGCTTAAAGAACTTGATTTCACCGAAATTTTTGATCAAATGATCTTTCAATTCTTCTTCTTTCAATTCTTCACATCCACGAACATAAATTGGGAACCAATCTTCCTTTTTATATTTCCCATTGATTGGGGCATTTGGAGACATTGGCTTTTTGGTGACTGCTGCAGGAGCTGATGGAGATTTTGAAACTGGTGTAGGAGTTGTAGTGGTTGCAGCAGTAGAGTTATTGGCAACGCTAGTCTTTGGGGCCGGTGGTGGGATATCCTTGGCAGTGGCAGCTAATGCAGCCCAAGATAACGGTCCCGATGGGGGAGCTTCTTTAACTGGTTCTTTGTCTTCCTTTTCAGTTTCTTTTTCGGTAGCTTCAGGAGTCACCGTTTCTGATTCAGCCGGGGTTTCTGATTCCGGTTCTGCCACAGATTCAGGGACTGGTTCAGGAGCTTCAGTGACCGGTTCGACCGCTTTAACTGGTTCTGGAGTTTCGGTAGCAGGAGCTGAAGCTGAATTTTCAGGTTCAAGTGGGGTTTCAGGTTCAAGTGATATTTCAGGTTCAAGCGATTTTTCAGGTTGTGCAACTTCTTTTTCCTTTTCAATAAGTTGATCATGCTTGAATTCATAGTCAATAAATCTCAAAATATCATTGGCAATATCATAAGTTGAATCGGTGATACCCTTACATAAAATGAAAGTTTGGTTGAATTGATAATAAGCAGTACCATTTCTCGACCATTCTCCGGTAACTACAATCAATATACTATTATTCAAACTAACTTGAATATCGGCATTGATGACGATGATTTTATTTTTGATCAGTTGGTCATCCAAGTCTTTGTAGAATGATTTAATGGCCTCGGTACCCACGGCTTGTCTGACATTTTTGGAAATTTCGGGGATATCACCATGAGACACTGAAGCATTTGTATTGTATAATTTGAATAATGATTCGGGAGTCTTGTTATATAATTCATAATACGATTCGATGAAAAACCAACCAATGGAATTGGCACTTTCAAGATTCAATTTGACAGTGGATGGGGTTGGAGAAGTAGTCTTTGACCCTTCTTTAATTTCACTGGTGACCATTGGTGTGTTATAGTTTCTGTGAATCAGTCGCAATACAAAAAATTTTCACAATAGGCGGGGCACGACAGGGTCTGGTTTCTGGGGACAGTCTGGAGTCGGGAGACCCACCAGAAGGGCAGGGGAAACAAGAGTGTGGGAACAGAGAAAAGTTACAGACAGTAACTAAAGAATAACTACAGGTATAAATGCATCAACATTTGTAGTGTATTGGTAATCTACTGACACTCAAGCAAAAGCTCTTCCAAGATCTTATTCTCTTCAGTAGCCTTATCACTAACATTCTTTAAGCTCTTGATACCCATCCTTCTTAAAACTTCGATGGTTTTATCTCTTGGGAATCCCATGTTTTCAAATTGAACCACCAAATCATTATCTATGCCATACAATGCCAGATCACTCAATTCCGACTGGTTTTCCACGTCGCTAGCATAGATCTTGGTCCAATAAGTAGCAGTATCGGTGAACCCCTTTCTGTCGCTAAGATAGTGTTTGGCGACTTCGGCATCTTGAGGATCATTTGGTTCAGGAGATTGTAATAATGACTGTAACGAAATTAAAGACGATTTTAAGGTTAAAATTGGAGACCAGGCATCTTTCAAAATATCCAAACAGATAGCCCCGGTGACAGAACTGATATTTGGATGATAGATTTTGGTAATGAATTTCATTTGTGGAGGTTTGAAAGGATATTCACTTGGAACGTTGATATCAATTTGGAAATTTCCCCCTTCATATGGAGTACCTGGAGGTCCCTTGAACACCCCGGTTAGACGGGTCAAATCGTTCTCGTTGTTAAGTTGTAAACTGATTCCCGAATGGCTATCTTGTCTGCATTCTTCCAATTCTTTGGAAATTCTTTTTACTCTGGACATAGTGAGCAGATGGAATTTCGATACAATTTGTGGTTCGGATTTAGGCTGCGGGTGAGACCAACAAGACGGTGACACTAGACGCGAGAGAGAGACCGAAAAATAAATAAGGTGTATATTATCTAATGTACATTATGTCACACGCACCCTATGCATTATTGATATGAGTTGACAAAGTGTCAAAGATCAATTGAATTTCGGGTGGAGAATTTTTGATGAATGGTAATTCAAATAAATTGTAATTATCGTTCTTTATCAATTCGGTCAATAATATTGTGAGTCCCCATTGATGAGGCTTATTAACAATATGTCTTTCAAGTAAAACTCTAGTAATTAACTCTTGTACGGTATTTTTGGTTTCGCTATTATTCCAGTTACTTTTACCATTGAAGAAATGTAAAAAGATCCCCATCAGCCAATGTGTATGGGTGTTTGGATATCTTAATTGATTGGCTAATGCATTGATCAAGTGGAATTTGAATTCGGTCGATCCATGGTCTAATAAATCAGAGAATATGGTGACATGAGGATCTTTACCGTTGAAAATCATATTACCATTTCTTTCTTCGCCGTATGATAATGTCACATAAAGAACAAGAGAATTGATCAATCCAACATTATAATTGACCGTATCAAATTCAAATTCTTTTGTAACTTTGGGTTTACTTAATTTGATCCCATTATAGAGAGATTTAATTAATCCTGGCCCCGGGATTCTTAAATAATTATCAAGTGATCTTCTTAATCCATGTTTGATAATATCATCAATTGGTTGATAGTTAATTATTGGATTCTTTTTGATATCTTCGATTCTTTCAACTTTCAATCCAGGTTTGAATGGATTTTCCAATTCCACTGCTTTAGGTGTGGCACTCAAAATGATATTTCTAATTTGGATATAGCTTGGAGGAACCGCAATTAACAATGATATATAGTTTTCACTCAAGAATTCGGGATAATCATGATAAATCCCCACAAAAATCCTATTAATAGCCTTAAATATAACACTAATAACATCATGGTTAACTGAATCATCCAATGAATAGAAATTTTCAAATTTCAATAACGAAGTTAAGATCTTGACCAATATATTATCCCCTCCTTTATTAGGCAACTCTAATAATTTTGGTAAGAACATTCTGTGACTAATTAAAGAAATCCACGCAAATGTAAATCCCGGGAAAATGATTGGTTGCAAAGCATTGAAAATACTACCAACCAAGTTGAAAAATTGAGTATCCAAATGAGAAGTGGCTTCCTTGTCATACATGGAAGCATCACTATAATAGCATAATAATGAAGAAAAGAATTTGAAATATGCTCTTTCATTCCAATACCCTGTGGCTGATTCATGATCGTTAGTAAAAGAAACTAAAATAACTCCCATGATATTCTTCAAATATGTAATAGCATCATCAACACTATTTTTATCAAACCTTATAATAATATGAACAATCAATGAACCTAAAGCATCAACTGCTAATAAGGATTCATGTTGTGTTTTACCTCTAATTTCATGTTCAGTAGCAAATGAAGTAATTGACACTTCAACGGCTGATTTGAAAAACATACTAAATGAATCAGGATCAGTTAAAATATTACTCTTCAATAACCCTTTTACAAATTCATCCTTCAACTGATCTGTACAATCACCATGAGATAATAATCTAAACCATTCAGTGAAAATATAGCCCAATTGACTGTACACATGATCATCACCAACATTAGGACACTTACGTAACAATTCAAATAACTTGGTCTTTTCTGCAATAGCCTGTGAATATTCTTGATCTGATTCTTCACCATGAAATCTTAATATACTATCGAATGTTAAAGCAAATTCCGATCTTGAGGCTATTGGTTTAATATCTTTTGAATCAAATACCTTGTATAATAATTTACAAGCAAATTGAACCACCAAAGGATTCTTAGTTTCATTGATTAACTTACTAATCGAAGAATCCAACTTTGAAGGTTGAACCAATTGAACCTTTAATAATGAATACATAACTGGAACATTCAATTTTCTTTGATCTGGAGAATGAACTAACCACCATGTAACATCCTTAGCTGTTGATGGAGAATATTCACATAATTTATCCAAAATAACGACATAAATCTCATTACTAATTGGATTATCATGGGCCTGAGTAAAAAGACAATTAACAGCATATTGGGCAACTTTTAATAACAATTCTGGGTATTTCAAGACATTGGTTTGAGCTATAGCCAAAATGTTAGTGATGCATTGCATGATTACATGATCTTGAGGAATTTCAGCTAATGAAATAGCTTGAACATCCTCGAGACTTTCAATAGCTCTGTCACAAGTTTGAGTAATATTCGTAAATAATTGCTCGATTACAATACTGAAATCTTCTGGTTGAATTCCTTGAGGTGAAGCACTAACTTGAGGTTGTTGTGTTTGAGTCATTGGTGGTTGAGCTGGAGGGATTTGTCCTGACGGTCCTTGTAATCCTTGTGTTGGTTGAGGTTGAGGTTGAGGTTGCACTGGTAATTGAGGTTGTTGAAGCTGTTGTGGAGGTTGAGGTTGCGGTTGTTGAGAAGGTTGTTGTTGAGTTGTATTTTGAGCTTGGCCCTGTAAGAAGGCTCCCACATCAGGACGGGCAATTTGTGATCCAAAATTTTCATAAACTGCCAACTGATTTGGGTGTAAACCTTCAGGTTTCAACCCCAACGGAGGTTGTAAATTCAAGGCATAACCATTAGCGCCATTCTCAATGAATGGTTGACCGGGAGGATGTTGTTCTCTATCGTGAACACTGAATTTCATTCTTTCTTCAATTAATTCAAGAATGTTTCCAACAGCAAGTTTATTAATGATCTCAACACATAAATCAACATTAGCTTGAATAGCAGCCCCTAATTCTCCCAATGGTAAATCATTTGGATTAAGTTGATGTGATAATAATTGGACCATAAAAGCTTCAATGGTCTCAATGAGGATTTTCCGGCCACTTGATCCAATAATACTTTGCGCTAATTTTATAGCCAAAGATTGATAACTCTTACGGAATTTATTAACATCTGCTTCTCTGGCAAAATCCTTTTTAATCAATGCCTCAGTAGTGGTAATAACTGATTCACTAGTTTTACTCAAAATAGGAAGTGCACATTCACGAACAGCTCTTGATAATGAAGCTTGGAAAGCTCTTCTAAGATTAGGATTAGTGGTGAATATAGTATTACCAACCAATGTACTAAATGATGTATCCAATCCTGCGCCTGCACCTGCACCAGCACCAGCACCAGGTTGTCCTGGAGGTCCTTGTGGTTGGATTTGTGGGACATTTTGAGGTGGTAAATGTGGTTGACCAGGTAATGGAATTCCACCATCTTCTCTTGGAATAACACTCCCACCTTGTTGCTGTTGTTGTTGTTGGTGTTGAAGTTGAAGTTGAAGAAGTTGTTGTTGTTGGATTAATTGTTGTTGAGTCAATTGTGGCGGTTGGTATTGATTTGGCATTGGTGGTTGACCTGGTTGCCCTTGATTTTCAAACCCCATTTTAGCAAATTCATTAGCCAAAACATTAGCATTCGCATTTGGTTTAGCGCCAAACAAAGCAGCAACGGCCATCGGATTAGGATTATGACTTCTAATGATAGTTGATGGTTCAATATCGGAAATTTTCATATTAAAAGAGTTCAAGAACAATTCGATTTCAAATTTCAGATTTAATTTTAAATCAGCACATTCATAAAGTTCAACCAAAACTTTCATAATACCTAAAACCCAGGGATTTGGTAAATTGAAAATCTTAGAATATTTAGCTTGTTCCAAGATTTTACAAACAAATGGAATCATATGGGGTAATGTTTGAAAATCATATGATTCAACCAATAAAAATTTCAAACCAATGTGGGTTCTTTTTAACGGTCTATCTGATGCTAAAGTAATTTGACCTAGCCAAGAACCCAAATTCTTCAAGAAGCTTCTTTCAGTAGAGGAATCCTTGAAATTTTTAAGTAACACATTGACCTCTTTCAACGAGGCACTCAAAAGATATTCGTAAAAAATTGGATCATCTAATTCTTTAGCCAATTCACAATATAATTGATGATAATTTGGTTCTGATTTAGCTCTATCACTCACCAAATAATCGGCAAACCAAAGAAAATAATTTTCCGTCAATAATTGCCTAACCTCTGGTAGTTTAGTCTTCAAATTATCTTCAGTTAAGTTGTTGAGAAAAAATAGTAATTGATCACTGATAGTTTCATTTGGTTTTTCTTGTGGTAAATTTCCAACAATTTGTTCAGAAACTGCAATAGATTGATATTTGTAACATTCATCATCATTTTGAGATATTGGTTGACCACTCGATGAATCAGGTCTACTACCAGGTAAAGGTTGATCACCACATGGTATACCATTAGATGCATCTTTAACAATTTGATACATCTTAGCATGAGCAGATAATGAATGACACTCCAATAAATGTTTACAATAATTAGGATATTCATGTAATCTTGACTTGAAATTATACAAGGCTTGTACAGCAAACTTGAATAAATGAGAATCTTGGGGTTGATTACAAGATTCCCAAATAAAATTAAGAGCCACTGTCAATGTAGTACCTTTGATTATATCCTTTTGTAGTAAAGCACCAAATAACAATGACGTTGAAGCCAATGCAGTTAATGGGTATTCTGGGAAGAATCTGTATTCGTCTAATAGAGAGTGAATCATACAGGCAAAAACATCTTGATCATGGGGTGAATCACTTGATTTGAATTGAATCAACATATCGACAATATCTTTGATATCCAAATCTTTATTGTACATTTTGGAATAATAATCCTTCATTTCTCTCTCAATTGGCTCTGGGAACATATTTGAAACTTGATCATTCTCCAAGATTGCATCATCGTGACCAAATCCAAAATTAATTAATCTTGGGTAAGTTGTCAATAATAACAATTGTAATGATTTTACTTTATCACCTTGTAAAAAAGCGGCATTTTTGGTCAAAACTCCCAATAAATGATGAACAGTGGCTACACCAAGTACTTTAGTTTTAACAACCAAATTAGTATCTTCAGCTGATTTAATTTCCAACACTTGTAATATAGCTTGAGCAACGGTTGACTTATTATTTTCATCACTTAATAAAGATTGAATTAATGGTCTATAATTATAACCCAACACTGAAGAACAAATGGCTAAACTCAATCCCATCAAAAGATTGATTTTCATGAAGTGGTCGAGTAATTTATCAAACATATTGAGTTCAATCATTGGTTTAGCCATTACCAAGATTGAATCAGTATTCTTTCTCGAAGAATAATAATTGAATAGTTTATTAAAAAGAGCAATTGGCTCTGTATCATTAAATTGACCAATTACATTTTTTAAGAAATTACTTTCATTATTGAGTAGTCCATCAAATAAGTTGTTTAACACGCCTTCAATAAAGGGGTCGGATTCTGGAATAAGGGTTATACACGAACAAACCAAATATTCAGGGAAAGTTGTACAATGGTGATCGAAACTTCTCAAAATTTCAGTCTCAACATTTCTGGTAAGAGTTTTCTTTGAATTATTAAGTTGTATCATAATTTTTAACTCCAATCGACCAACATTAATGAAAGAAACTGGATTTCTTTTACCTAATTGAGATTCAATTGGAGTTTGAATATCGTCAAAACATTTGGTTAAAAATGGAGAAGTAGTTATATCATAAGCACCAGCAACCCCTCCTAACGTAAGGCATGAATATAATAAAGTTGGAGTAAAATGCCAATCAATGTTTAAAGCTAAATCCAAAACTTCGGGTTTATAATCGACAGCCTTAAGAAATTGATTTATGGCCATGGGTTGAGGAATGATATTATTTGGGGGGATGGATAAATGTTCTTGAATTTTGGAAAACACCAACACCCAATTGATTTTTATTGACGGATCATATTGGAGTAATTCAAAACATGATTCAAGTTGTTCACCAAAATCAGTTGATTCTTGAAACGTTTTAGGAGATGATAAGAATTTCAATGGATTTGATGGTAATTTATGACAATTTGGGACAAGAATTTCGGATAATATAATGGCAATTGACAGATCAATTTCATTTCTATCTAATTTGAGAATATTGGCAAGTACTTGGCCGAAATTTGGACGATTTAATTCCTTCTTCAGTTCGATTAAAAGATCTTTGAATGACATATTTAAAGCTGGTAGTAACTGGGATAAATCTGGCAGAAAAGTTTCAACAATGGGTTCAAAAATATAATACACTGAAAGTCTAGTAGCAGCAGGAAGTTTTTGTAAAGGAACAATTAATTTCAAATAAGTTGAACAATCAATTGGAGAATATTTATGACACGATTCCTTTAAGTCGGTGATAAATTGATGTAAAAAATCAGAAGCTGTAACGGGTTCCGTGGCAAATTTCCCTAAAATATATAAAGAATTGGCAGGGTTTAATTGATATCTGGTGATAAATTCAATTACCGGGAATGTGGCAAATAATCGATCGAAAGATCCGTGATAAAAGCTAAAATTTGACGGATCAACGGTGGAAAAAATCGATTGAAATAAAACTTCAATTGGAATTAACGAATCAGTCGTATGGAACACTCCAATTAAGCTAATTAATTTATTAATGTATTGGATTACAACAGATGATGAACTGTTTTGAAGAATGTAATCGATTTGGGACTTATTGGTTTCAAAATTTGTTTCTGAAACGGCGCTTGTTAAGATGGATAATTGATTTAATATACTTTTTTCGATTTCTAATATTGTGCCCTTGGGGCTACTTTGGTAGTCAAAAGTCACGGTTAAAGATAGGTGAACAAAAAAGTGTGGTTAAAACAAGTTGAGATTCGTTGAAAATTTTGTGAGGGTGCTCTCCGGGTAACGGGGTATGTCACCGTACTACGGTTGCCGGTGCGGTGTACCGCGGTGGTGGTTGCCGCGTGTTTGAGCGATGGATAGCGGGAGACTAAAGAGTTGAGTGTTGCAGAGAGCATAGGTTAAGTGCTTATGTGTAGTAATCTACATAGGTTCGTTTCTTTCATTTGTATAATATATAGATTCTCGTTCTTGATATTGTCAATTTTGTGGCATTCTTAGTTGCCAACAACACGTAAAATCTCTTGCTTGAGTGCATCATCTACCTGACCTAAACATTTGGTCAATAACACCTTCATACTCTTATTCTGACTGGCTAATTTATCGTCAGTGAAGGGAATCTTTAAGTAATCGACAAATTTACTGCCACTAGAATTCGAGGATTCAACGGTGACTTCAGAGCATATGGAATCTAAATCATTGGTTGGGGAAGATTCTGGTTTCCTGGAGAAAATCGATTGATTAGAGGGTAACGAATAATTTGAGATATTCAAATTTTTGAACTTGTCAATCATTGAAGATTGAGTTCTTTTGTGGGTTCTCATTGGTTTATTCAATTCAGACTTAGCCTTTAAAAATAATTGGGGGTCAA
Source organism: Yamadazyma germanica (assembly GCA_030574815.1). NCBI lineage: Eukaryota > Fungi > Ascomycota > Pichiomycetes > Serinales > Debaryomycetaceae > Yamadazyma > Yamadazyma germanica. The sequence continues at coordinate 20,776 of JAJMFS010000026.1, read as the reverse complement.
GATTTAATAAAGTTTCTCCGAAAAATGAATTCAAGTCTTTGATAACTAACCCCCACTTACATTCATATAAAAGATGCTGATAAACCACTTCCTCGTCTCCGTCAAATAAACTCATCAATATAGGTTTATTGACCAATAAAAGTCCCAAGGAGATTTTAAACATACCAACTTTCCACCCTTGAATTAAGCAAAAATCCATAATCCTATTAATAATAGAGAATTCAGGGGTATGACTAGACATAAATGACAACCACCATTGGTATAAAAAGACCTTCATATCAGAGATCTTTTGTAAATGCGTATAAAGTCCATTATCAACGTTCGATAACATCACCAGAAATTCTTCATACCATTTATTTAAGGTACTTGACATTAAATCTTGAGTAAAAATATCATGTAATTCAGTTTCAGATTCCATGATAGTTATCAAAGAATGGAACGTCAAAAGTTGGTCTTTAAACTGATAGAATAGCGTTCCCACCAAAAATAATAATCCTTGACAATACCCCAACTCTACATCATAGTTAGCATAGACATTCAACACCACTTCAAGTTCCTTGATGTTCTTGACATCTCTGAAAAAGGATATTGAGGGGAAGGTTCTGTTCAAGTCCTTATTGATCTGATCTGAAGTTTCAGTGTTGTAAGAATGCTGGAAATTCTTGTATACCAATTCGGAGGTCTGAGGGATTTCGTTATTGTATGAAATAAGGGATAATTTCCGCCAAATAGTCGATCTCAACTGGAAGGGGATCCCTTGGTTCAAGAGAAGAAATTGTGTATAGTTTGGAAGCGTATTGATGGTCCTGGTAGGATCACTTAAAAAGAACTTCCAGAAACTGGTCTCCAAAGTTGAAATGTGCTTTGAATTCTCAAGAAATTTGGAGCAGCAGTCACTGGTTGAGGCTTTAATTTGTTTTCCACATATATTGCAAGTAGTGAACTCATCCTGTTGATAATTGTAATTGTCAAAGATGGTGGAAATATCTATATCTTCAGCCATCAAAGGACTTTGAGGAACTACCAAGTTAAATTCAAATTTGAGCTCCAAATTCTTGAGCGTAAGCGACGTATCTTTTGGAGAAGACGTCTGTAAACTGTCTTCGAATTCTAAAAGCGATACGTGGTCAATCATGGATAAAGCGATAAAAAAAGGAGAAAGTCTGATAAAAACGTGGGAAATTCGTCAAAAAAGCAGGAAAAAGGGGGAAGAAAAGGAATGTAACAGCTATAGCCTGAGCCTGTGGTATTTAAAGGAGTGACGGACTGTTAAAGTCGAAAAGGAATGACAAAAGTGGGATAAAAAATGGGAGTTGGTGGACGTTGGTAAGGAAAGAAAGTAGTTACAAATTGAAATTTTAAGGGGTCGCGTTTCAAACTTAAACATACAAAGTTTAAACATATCGGGGTGAGACGTCCTGCAGATAAGTCGAAGGGGGATAGGCTGCAAAAGGGCTGCAAAAAACCAAGCATGGAAAGAATTATTATTGACGATTTGAAGAATCTCGTGTTGGCGACATATGGTGTTCGGTGAAGGGAAATGAGCTGAGCATGAAGGAGACTAAATCGACTCCCGGTAAATTAAAGGAAGTATGTGAAGACATCTGAAAGAAGCTTATATACCCCGATTTCCTACCAGGACAATCCCTGGTAAACGTCGATATAATCGACTCATTATTGGGGTAAATAGAGGAGCAGTCCAGAACATGTACAGCTCATCTGTAGACTTGAAATAGTCTTTAATAGAGTTGAAATCGGCCAGAATTTCTTCTTTACCATGACCACATAATTAACAAATTCCAATTGTTTTCCTGTATTTATCAAATCTACCATTTATTGAGCAGCCGAAGAGAACTTCCATTTGCTTAGGTAAGGACGCAAACCGTTGTGTACTCTGTATCATATCCTGATGGGTGATATAGCATGTTCGTGTGCTTCACATTTTGCAACTGAAGTGGATATGTTCCATTACCAGAGACATTGAAAATAACTTTCAGAAGAGACGTATGTATAGTCTGTACCGGTAAATCGCTGAATATATAGGTTCTTACTGCTACTTCTTCCCCAGTTATTATATGGTTATATGCAGGATGTATAATTTATAGAAGTTTAGAAACTAGTAAAGTCGGCAGACTGTTGAATAGGAACAGTATCTGATACTCGTTCAGGGTCTCCAGATAATTTTCAATAAAACATCTTGAAAATACACGAGAGTGTTCTGTTGAATGTCTGTTTGAGTCCTCTCATCCACCTCATCCCAATCAATCTCAATTTTCAGTCTATCTTCCTTCAACGATGGTATATTATTTCAAAGCACAAGACGGAGACGAGTTTGATGGCCAAAGCTTCGACATCTATATGGGAAAAGATAAGGTAGAAAATGACCCATTAATCAAATATTCCAATCCCAAAAATCTTTGGTTTCATGTAGACAAAGTCAGTTCTGCTCATCTCTACATTGATTTACCAAATGATATCCGTCTTAGACCATTCAAAGACATCACAAACTACGTTTCCAACGAAATATTCCAACAGGTGGGGCAGCTTACGAAAGCTAATAGTATAAAAGGAAACAAAATGAACCTGGTGACTATAATCTATACCCCAGTAGACAATTTAGTCAGTGATGGATCGATGGATATTGGAACTGTTACATTCAAGAATCCCCAAAATGTCAAGAGATTCAATGTGGGTAAGAAAGATAACATGGTGATCAATAGATTGAACAAGACCAAACTGGAAATCTCCACCGATAAATTCATCGACTTAGTTAAAAAAGCTAATCTTGAATATGAAAGAGAAAAGAGAGAAAACCAGAGAAAATTGCAGAATGAAGAGAAGGAATTGGCCAAGCAATACCAAGTTGAAAAACAGAGAAATAAAGATCCATATGCTGATTTATTTAGTGAAGAAAACATGCATAATAATCTTGCAGTGCTGGAGGATTATGAAGATGATTTTATGTAATATTCATTATTTAATAAATTGGATACAAAGGGTCTATGACAGTTCCTTTAATCAAGTTTGAAAGGTAATTTTCCGGCTTCTTTTTGGTCGTTCCACTTTTCAACCCAGTCGAGTGGACATAATGAAGTATAAGTTTTCCAAAAGATTTTACAAGGTTCGAAATCTTCCCCTTTAACAGCGATACATTTTTGGTAATCTACGTAGTTTTGGGCACAGTTTTTAGACTGGTTTATGTTTGGGAATCTTGGGTCGAATTGTGGGGTTTCAAATTTGAAATTTTCTGGATCGATAGGCATAATGTAGTTGATGGAAGACTGAAAAACTTACGATGTGCGAACAACGAGATTTTCATTGGTTTAAAAATTGGGTCATGGACGACCGCGAGTGGGCCCAGTATTTGTGTATATGTGTGTTTATGTATATGTGTATTTATTTTGTGGGAATTTTGTTTGTAGTAATAATTTGTGCTGTAGGCACTGTTTGTGGTATTCTGAGTTTGTTAATGACAAGTTACGAATTATAGCGGGTGGGTGATCTTGTGGTCTTTGTCTTGACTCTATCTTTATCTTGTATTCCATATTCCCATACGATGGCTTTTCTCTCACAGAATAAAAACAGTTAAGTGTATAGTATTGATGTGTGTACTTTGTTAGGGGTAGTCCAATGTTGGAAATTAGCGGCTTACCAATTCTCTGGAGCATGTAGACATTTCAATTGATCTTCGTTTGCGTTAGTGTATTTTTTTGCAACCGAATTTATATGCACTACCACCACCAATTCTACTTTGCAACTTAAATGCATCAAACTGCATAAACTACAACTTGCGTATTTCAGAGACAGATTAACTCGATTAGTCTTAAGGGGAATAGCCCCTTTGAATCAGGGTTTTCGGTGTTGTTAACTCGAACCTTCTTTCCATACAGTACCTACGGTGCCTAGTCTCTATGTACGCTAACTAGTAACCAGCGTCATACATATAAGATAGGTCAAATGTAGGGAAGTATTTATAGACAAATGGCTTAAGTTTACTCTACGGAATCGAAAAGTATAGAAATATTAACAAAATACCCAATCTAAACCCAACTTTTGTTTTACTGGCCCCAGTATCTGCGTGGATTCTCGGAAAATTGTCTACTAGTATATTAAATCTGCCCCACTGTGGGGTATAATAAAGAAACGTGAGAAGCTCGACCCTTTTTGGGAATTCAAGTATGGAGTCTCCACATTATGGCCTCATCATTAGGTTGTATCAGTCCGCGTCGATCACCGGGCTCAGCTGCAGCTCACATACAGGTATTGAATATTGATATTCCCGATCAGTCATATACATCTATATTTCTACCAGTTTTGAGTGAATAGTACGAGCATTTTTATGTATATATTATCCGTTAGTTTCAGCGATCTTTATAGCAGATCTGCCATAAACAGGCCTTTAACCACGTCGTAGTATAACCGGCCTCCATGTCTGCGGCAATAGCTAACCGATATATGCTTAACTGCGGTGGTGCCAACCCCTCACCCCTCGTTCCTGTGTAATGGTTCGGCCTGATTGCGGCCCAATCACCTCAATTAGGCATGTAGATTCCGTACCCCATATTTCAATTCTCCTATTATAACCTCCGGCTGATCGTTCCCGACAACAGATTTCCTGCAGCTTATTTCGTAATAATCCCCATAGTTGAAATATATAAACTGCTGTATCCCCAGATTTATAAATCATTTTTTTTATATCGTTAATAATCAAGTATGGCTGATATTGACGTTGAAAAAGTTCTTGGTCAACTTGAAGAGTTTGAAAAAATCGGGTTAATTGCCGGAATTGATTTCTGGCATACCTACCCAGTTGAAAGATTAGGAGTTCCATCTTTAAGAACCACTGATGGTCCAAATGGTACTAGAGGTACCAGATTTTTCAATGGTGTTCCTGCTGCTTGTTTCCCATGTGGTACCGGTTTAGCTTCCACCTTTAACAAGGATTTATTGGAAAATGCCGGGAAATTAATGGGGGTTGAAGCTAAGCATAAAGGAGCCCATGTCATTTTAGGTCCAACCACCAATATGCAAAGAGGTCCATTAGGTGGTAGAGGGTTCGAATCATTTAGTGAAGATCCTTATTTGGCAGGAATTGCATCTGCTGCTATTGTTAATGGTATTCAAAGCGAAGATATTGCTGCTACCATCAAACATTATGTCGGTAATGATTTGGAAGACCAAAGACAATCTTCTGACTCGATTATTTCTGAAAGAGCCTTAAGAGAAATCTATTTGGAACCTTTCAGATTAGCCGTCAAATACGCCAATCCAAAGTGTTTTATGACAGGTTATAATAAGGTCAATGGTACTCATGTCTCCAATAGTGAAAAACTTTTGCAAGATACTTTACGTGGAGAATGGGAGTGGGAAGGTTTAGTTATGTCTGACTGGTTTGGTCTTTATACCGATAAAGAAGGTATTGTTAATGGATTGGATCTTGAAATGCCCGGTGAAACTATCCACAGAACGGTTCGTGCCATTAAACATAAGATTGACTCGAAGGAAATCAAGAGATCTGATCTTGATGCTAGAGTTAAGAATGTTTTAGAATTGGTCAAGTATTGTGCTAAATCTGGTGTCAAAGAAAATGCTCCAGAGAATACTGATAATAATACTCCAGAAACTTCAGCTTTATTGAGAAAGATTGCTGCTGAATCGGTGGTTTTATTGAAAAATGATGATAATATATTGCCATTGAAGAAAGATGAATCAATTGCAGTCATTGGTCCAAATGCTAAATATGCTGCTTATTGTGGTGGAGGATCAGCTGCTTTAGCACCTTACTATACCACTACTCCTTATGATTCGATTTCCAAGAAATTACCGGCCCCACCAAAATATACTGTTGGTGCTTATGCCTTCAAATCGTTACCAACTTTAACCACTCAATTGAAAAATCCAATCACTGGAGATGTCGGTTATAACATGAAATTCTATAAAAAACCGGCTGAAACTAAAGGTGATAGAGAACAGTTTGATGAAATGAATATTAACTCTTTCAATATCTTCTTGGCTGATTATAAGCATGAAGCTTTGAAAGACAATTTGTTCTACATCGATATTGAAGGTGATTACACTGCTGAAGAAGATGGTGAATACACCTTTGGTTGTGCTGTTCAAGGTACCGCTTTATTATATGTCGATGGGAAGTTAGTTGTCGATAATAAGACCAAGCAAGAAAAAGGTGTTGCTTTCTTCAACCAAGGATCTTCTGAAAAGAGAAATAATATTAAGTTGTCTAAAGGTAAAACTCATAAGGTCAAAGTTGAATTTGGGAGTGCTCCAACATTTACTGTCAAGTCAAACGATCATGTTGATTTTGGTGGTGGTGGTGGTTTGAACTTTGGGGTAGCCAAAGTCATTGATGGTGAAGAAGAGATCCAAAGAGCTGTTGATTTGGCTAAATCGGTTGATAAAGTCGTGTTATCTATTGGTTTGAATCAAGAATGGGAAACTGAAGGTCACGATAGAGATAATATGGAATTACCTTTGAAGACCAACGATTTAGTTAAAGCTGTATTAGAAGCAAATCCAAATACAGTCGTTGTTAACCAATCAGGTACTCCTGTTGAAATGCCATGGGTTTCAAAGGCCAAGTGTTTGGTTCAAGCCTGGTATGGTGGTAATGAGGGTGGTAATGGTATTGCTGATGTATTATTTGGTGATTATAACCCAAGTGGTAAATTATCATTATCATTCCCATTCTTGAATGTCGACAATCCTGCTTATCTTAACTTTAAGACTGTCAGTGGTAGAGTTTGGTATGGTGAAGACATCTATATTGGTTATAGATACTATGAAAAATTACAAAAGAAAGTGGCTTTCCCATTCGGTTATGGTTTATCTTATACTACTTTTGAATACCTGAATTTAAAGGTATCTGTTGATGAAGCTAAAGATAAATTGACTGCTTCTGTTGATGTTAAGAATACCGGTAAAATCAATGGTGACGAAACTGTTCAATTATATGTTAGACATAAGGATTCTCGTATTGATTTACCAGTTAAAGAATTGAAAGGTTTCGATAAAGTATCGGTCAAAGCTGGTTCAACTGTCACTGCCAAGTTTGAATTATCTTTGAAAGATTCCACTTCTTGGTTTGATGAATGGAATAACAATTGGGTTTCTGAAGCTGGTAATTATGAGGTCCAAATTGGTAAATCTTCTGATGATATTGAACTTATTGAATCATTCGAAATTAAAAACGAAAAGACTTGGTTGGGTCTTTAGATGTCTTAAATAGTATTTAAAATATGGAATAAAAATCCTGCTTGTCAACGTAAATATGTACTGTACTTTGAGACTTACATTGAAGACTGTCTCCATCTTTACCAAGACGATACGAGACGGAACCGAAGAGGGAACCCTGTATATAACTTCTTTAGGCGAAGTGTTGCCGTTTTGCTAAAGCCTTCATGAGGCTTATAGCTGAACCATAATACGCCTTCTTTAGCCGAGCCATGATACGCCGTATTTCGGCATTGATGCAGATCACAAGTATAAAAACTAAATTCGAAGAGATCAAACAAAACTACAATTTTATTAGGGAATTATACATTTAGTACATTTTTAAGGTCTTGCTATGGTCTTATAACAAAGCAAGGGCAGCAAGGACGATTGAACCGAAGACTGGAGCTTCAAGGGCATTACCAAAGCCACCGGAAGATTCAGAACCACCGGAACCACCAGAACCACCAGAAGTTGAGCCACCAGAAGAACCTCCACCAGCAGCACTGGAAGCACCACTTTCGGCAGCACTAGAGAGATCACTGGCACCGGATTCAGCAGCACTAGATAAACCGCCAGCAGCACTAGAAGCAGCTTCACTCATTTCACTCATTCCACTCATTTCACTCATGGAACCTAAAGCACTTGAAGCATCATCAGCAGCACTAGAAGCACCACCTAAAGCACTGGAAGCAGCAGCTCCAGCTCCAGAAGTGAGACTTCCGACCATACTGGAAGCACCAATATCAGTCAAAGAAGAGACACCTCCTCCAATATTATTACCAATTGAACTAACTAAATCTGACATTATTATTAAATATTTTGTTTTATAATACAAATTATGAAAAATTTCAGAGATTTGCAACTGTATTTATATTCGTTTGCCGAGCTATTTTTGTATTGCTAAAGGAATAAAATTTATTGCTAAATAACTTTATAAAGGATTAAGGCAGTGTAAAGCGTGTTGTTACGAAAAATTCTTGTCATAATATGTCCCTTAGGAGAAGAAAGCAAGATTCTTCGGTGATGCAAACCTTGGTATAATTGTTTAAGGTACACCACTATGCAGACATTTCAATCATCTTTCCTGTGTATAGTGGTATGCAGGACGTCAGGTATTCGATCGTTCGACATTAAAATTTTCAGTGCTTAATTACTATGGACATGATTTAACCCACGAATTTTACATTCTTTTATAGTAGGTAGTGTACAATGTAGTACAGTGTTATATATAACCATGTAGCCCACAAAACTGTGACAGACTTGAACAGGAATTCTCAGCTTATAACGACAGCAACAGGCGCAACAGACACTTTTTTTCCCCAAATTTCGACCGGATTAGGTAATGATTATATAAGCAAAGCTGCAAACCGGTTGGAGCAAACGTAGCTTAACACAAACACGAAATGCTTCTGATCTTCTCGTGTGCGTTGAAATGTTCACAAAAAGGGGTAGATTATTGCTACTTGTGGAATTGTTATTACATTTCGAAGACCTTCTATAGAATTCGTTCAAAACTCGAGAAATACTATCTAGTCGTCTCTATAGTTTTAGTTATTAGGTTACATCTCTGTATATAGATACATCAATTTGCATGTGACTATTATGGCTTAGACAGATAGGTTAGTTGCGACTCCATGTCAATTTTTAAGGAACTCGAAGCAACTGCACTATAATAGTTTGTGTCTGACTTTAAGCCGTTTCTCATGTGAGATATTACCTAAAAGAATAGAGACTTTTTAACAATTAGAGATCGATTTTAACCGTTTCGAAAAACGTGAAATTTAAACCATTGCTGGCAAATTTCAATGAACTATTGTCGTATGTGAATATTTTAACTATCCAATTTCTTTTCTGGATTGCTGTCTCCACATCACAAAGTGTGTATTTGACAAGTCTAATTACTGCGAATTTCACTGGAGCTGAATAAACTCCTGAAAAATAATGCCAAAGCAATCATCATGAAGATTTTTTTTAGATTTTACCGGACATTAGTCGAAGAAGCTTATGATTGAATATTTCCCCGAATCTAACATTTCCCATAGGGTTTTCAATGCTTTGTTTTATTAGGTTCAACGCTATTTTGGTATTTTTGGCTGCGAATTGCCTAATTCGGAAATTGTCCTTTTGACTTCATCTCGAGAAGGAAAAAAGTGGATCTTGCACAAGTCTCAGTATCCGATGGGGTGTGATAATAGGAAGCCATGGGTTTATTTTGATCATCGATTTGATGCAGCGAAAAGAAAATCATCATTGGTAGAAGTCGGTCATCAACTGTAAATAATCCGAGCGGTTGGTGAGGGAAAAGTGGAAATTCTCTTCATTTTATACATGTGGCTTATTGGTACATATTGGATATTTTGGGGTCTTAGTTACCGATCCTCAAAATTCACTACGGATTTTAAACTCTTCAGGTTAATACACCTACCGACTCTGATACCTATTTTCGCAAACACTTCAAGGTTCTTGTATTTGAAGACCCAAGAGATAGTTAGAATCGAATAAAAAGGCTTTGGCGATTGACCAGATTTTCAAGCTTTCTCCAAGTTAACACTGTTTAGACTCTTATTCATATGAAGAAAATATTAAGGGTATAAGAAGATTTGGCAGCTCTGAGCCAGTGACATGAATAAATGTGAGGTTTATTAATAACAAAGTTTAAAGTTCGACCAAGATAGCCTTTTTTTATAAGCTCAAAACATGAAAAGTATAACATTTCCCCATATGATGACCAAAAAAAGATCTCAAGTTGCATACAAATACATATTTTCACTTCAGTATAATTGGTGAAACATTGTATTCTACGAGAGAGGGAAGAGAAAATGTAGACAGAGACAATATAACAAGAAAATATCACACCTTTTTTCAGGCAACATTTATACGTACTTCTTCAATCTCTGAAACAGCATCCCTACAGCCAATTTTTTCATTTCTGAAAAAGGTGGACGTTTTTTATAGCTCTAAATCAACAAATGCTCAACTTACCCATTCTTGCACTGAAATACTAAAAATCGACAATATTGGAACAATTTTCTTTTATATTCATGATAGTTTTTTTTCATGATGACTGGGTAATATCTGGTTTCTTAAAGGAGGTGGGACAGAATGGATCTATCTGGATCCTCATTCTCTCAGAATGGTGTTAATTAGTATCTTTAACGGTTCTTTAGACCCTGTCAGATATCTGGAAAACTTTAAGAATACGTCCAAAATTCTACTTAAGCTTATCCCTCCTTTTGTAAACCGTAGTCTCGGTAAAAGTCCAGATAATTAACATAGAGATCTATGTATGGGTATTGTTCATTTCAGGCTGAACGAAAGACAAGAGACGCAAAACCGGCCAACAATTATCGAGGAAATTTTAAAGAAAAATTCATTAAAATACAAGCAACAGCTGAAGCCTTTCGAAAAGGAATTCAGCAATTAGTGGTATTTCGGTTGCAAATATAAGTCATCAAAATATCAAATACCACAAGGTGTTTTTGAAATATGAAAAGCTCATATTTATTGATTAAATTAATTCTGATTCTTTGTAGAATTGAGTGCCACAAATTTGGAATTTGTAACAACTTCTGTTAAAGGGAGAAAGAAAGCAAAAGATTTGGACGAAGGTACTAGTCTTCGTGCTTTTATTGATGCGTAGCTTGAGAGGTTGGGTTGTGGCTATAACGAATGACTAACAAAAGTAACTGAGATCATAAATAAATACGCAAAGTTCAGGTCTTAGAATTAGCCCAAACATTCTAGAAAATTGTTTAATTTAAGCTACCAAAAGATATCTTGTACCCCGTATTTAACATCTGGATATTAGAGTGTGCGTTTCAACGGCTGCAAAAAAAAAAAAAAAAAAAA
>JAJMFS010000025.1:0-152403 GCA_030574815.1 Yamadazyma germanica | reverse complement strand
GTTGATCATAAGATCATGGGGTTGGAGTATTATGAAAATGCCCAAAATCTTAGTAAAGATGAAATTGATAGTGAAATCAAGAAGATCAGAAGGAAGTTAGATTACAGAATTTTACCGGTGCTTTGCGTTACTTATGTATGTGGATTGTAAATGGTTGCAAAACTTGAGATTTTACTAACTTTTAGTGTCTTCAATTTTTAAATAAGCTTTCACTTAATTACTCGGTTCCTTATAATTTCATAGAGGATTTAGGATTAGAAGGGGATAAGTATTCTTGGGTAGCTGCCATTTTCAACTTTGGTTATCTTGCTGGAGCTCCACCGGCCAATTATTTACTTCAGAGACTCCCCGTTGCTAAATATACTGGGGTAGCGTTATTCGTTTGGGCTATCTTGTTAATTGCACATGTTGGTGCTAAGAACTATGGTGGTGTATTAGTACTTAGATTTCTTTTAGGATTATTTGAAGCATGTATCAGTCCTAATTGTATGAATATGTGCCAAATCTTTTATAAAAAGGAAGATCAACCATTTAGAATGTTTACGTTTTTGTCTATGAATGGGATTTCTACAGTTATAGGGGCATTATTAGGTTACGGATTGGGACATTCTAAAAGTTCAGTCATCAATAAATGGCAATTGATTTTTCTTGTTATTGGATTACTTAATTTAGTCTGGTCAATCGTGTTTCTTTGGGTCTGTCCCGATTCCCCAGCTCATGCCAAGTTCTTGAGTGAAAGAGAAAAAACTATTTTGATTGAAGTAATTGCTAGAAATAATCAAGGTTTGAAGGAAAAAAAATATAAACGTCCTCAGATCATCGAAGCAATACTTGATCCAGCAATTTGGTTATTGGTTCTTGTTGGGTTAGGATGTGGTGTTATTAATGGTGGAGTATCCAATTTCTCTTCCGCTTTAATCAAAGGTTTTGGATTCAGTGGACTAAACGCAACTGCTTTACAATTACCTACAGGTGCCATTGAGTTTATCGTTGTATTTGCTTTTGGACTTCTTTCATTGTATGTGAAGAATACCAGTTGCTTGTCTTTCCTTATCGTAAATGCTATTCCGTTAGCAGGATTAATTGGTATTAAGTTGACACCTTTTGAAAACAAGTGGGCTTTGGTAGGTTGTACATGGTTACAATTTATCGTTGGGGCCCCAATCATTATTACTTGGATTTTAATGAATGCCAACATCTCTGGATCAACTAAAAAGACTACCGCTACTTCATTGTGGTTCTCCTTCTACGCCGCCGGGAATATTATTGGGGCTAATATTTTTTTCGCCAGAGAAGCACCCAAGTATACTAGTGCCATGAATGGGCTAATCACTTGTTACGCCGTTCAAATAGGTATTGGAGTTGCTTATTACTTATTAATGAACATTAGAAATAAGGTAAGAGATAAAGAGCAAGGTGAAATAACAGAAGAAATGAGAAAAGAAACCATTCTTAATGGATTTAAGGATTACACCGATTTTGAGAATCGTGGATTTAGATATGCTTATTAGTTAATTCATATATGTATACATGCATTTGCAATAATAATTCCTATTTCGGACAATTTCCTATTGCGGAAATTTACGTCAATCATATATATATTTGACAGATAAGGAGCCGCACGTTGTAGTGGCATTATATCCTTTATCAATTCGCCGGAAAAATCTTAAAATCACTAACATGAAAGCAGAATTACCTCTACACGACACCCATACAGAAAACATTAGTTCTTTTACCAGAAAGACTTTACCATTAATTGTCACGGCTTTATTATGTGTTTATGGATCGGCACAATATCTCTTTGCTGCAAATCCTGCAGCTAGGGAACCAGAAGATTTATGTCCGGCTTTGGATAAATTAGTTCCTCCAGAAGACAAGAATTTTTCAGATATTGAATTTTTCCATTCCCCGGAATATAGGAATAAGTCATTGAATGTTTGGAGAGATTCCGTCAGAATTCCCACCTCCAATTATGACGATTTAGATGACGTTGGAGTCGATCCACGGTGGGATATCTTCTACGATTTCAGTCAATATCTATTCAACACTTTTCCCAAGGTCACGGCTGCTTCTAATATTGACCGAGTCAATACCCATGGCTTGGTTTTTACCATCAATGGGAAAAACAAACATTTGAAGCCGATTATGTTATGTGGACATCAAGATGTCGTTCCAGTTCCAGATGAGACGGTTGATAGATGGACATATCCTCCATTTGAAGGCGTATTTGACGGTCTGTATCTTTGGGGAAGAGGAAGTAGCGATTGTAAGAACAATGTCGTAGCAATGTTCGAGGCTCTTGAAGAGTTATTAAACCGAGGATACGAATCTGAAAGATCAATTATCATAGCGTTAGGATTTGATGAAGAAACTAGTGGGAAAAGGGGTGCAGCCAGAATTGGTGAATTCTTGGAAGACAAGTTAGGTAAAGATTCAGTTTTCATGATTGTCGACGAAGGTGGGTTAGGTGTTCAGGATATTCACGGTAGTAGATTCGCTTTACCTTCAACTGGTGAAAAAGGATATATTGATGTCAAAATTGATCTCATCACTGCCGGTGGCCATTCTTCGGTTCCTCCAAGACACACCTCAATTGGTATGCTTGCTGATTTAATCCATGAAATCGAAAGGGTCGAATTTCCTTTGGATATTTCTCCAAAAAGTCCTTATTTCTACCAGTTACAATGTGAGGCAAAAGCATCAACGACAATGAGTAAGCAAATGAAAGGAGATATTCGAAGATTAGCTGACGATACTAAATCTAGGAAAAGAGTATTGAAAGAATTGGCTCAATCTCTAGACACCAAGGCCCTTATTTCAACTACGCAAGCAATCGATATTGTTGCTGGTGGGTTGAAAATTAATGCCTTACCGGAAAAAGTCACAGTTAAAATCAATCATAGAGTATCCTATGATTCTTCCTTTGAAGAAGTTAAGACTAAAACTATCGATGCTGCTAAGAAGATCGCCAACAAATTCAGTTTGGATATTGAAGCATTCGGCGAAGTCGTTCAAGAATCAACAACTTCTGCTGGAATCTTCAATATTACTGTTGACACTAAACCAATCGGGGCCGCTCCTTTGACTTCAACTGTGGATAATCCTTCTTGGGATATTCTTGGGGGTACTATCAGACATATTTTTGAAGATTTTGCTGATTTCGAAGAAGCAAGGGAGATCACAGTCTCTCCTTCTTGTATGACTGGGAATACAGACACTCGTCATTATTGGAATTTGTCTAATAATATCTATCGATTCACACCTATTATTCAAGATAGAAGAAAAAATGCTCATGCAGTCGACGAAAGAGTTGAACTCGAAGCCCACCTTCACGGAGTTGTTTTTTTTTATCAATTGATAAGGAACTTGGACTTTCATAAAAGCGATTGATATAAAATTGGAAAGATTTCATCTAAAAAAGGGCCAAGCACTTTGTATACTTTATTTTCAAAACAATATATTCAGTACTAAATACAAACAACTAGACCAGCTCTTTGGAATTGTCTGTCGACCTCATAAAGGTTTTGCACCCATTCTATTTTCAGCACGTAGACCAGAATTATAAACATTTTAACTGCATAAGTAACGTTTCCAATGTGCATGATTTTAATCACCAAAAAGGGGAGCTTTATACTCTATATTTAACAATTTGAGCCCCAGAGACAAAGAAGAGCTTACAAGAGATACTGCCATTGAACTATATCAGATGGAGAAAGACCAGAAAACACACCGAGTTTTAGTCGTTGGTCCCCTATGGATACCTGCAAGTAAGAGAACATCATGAAGGATTTTATGATTGAAGAAAAATGTGATTTGAAAATAAAATGTTCTTGAACAATATATGTCGACGACGACGGGAAATTTACTACAGAGGACTTTTCCCATACTCTTTTATCAAACCAACTTTTGAGAGAGAAATGGGTGTACGAATCAACTGCAAAACAAGATTTTGAAGAATAAAGAAGAAGAAATGGCTTAATTGCACATTCATAATATATTTTCTTCTTATCTCCGCTAATATCCCTCTAATCGGGAACGTTATACCTCTTAACTTTGGCAGTGTTTGGCTGCGAAAAATACTTTTGTGTAAGAAATTCTGGATTTGTAAAATTTCCTTTCCCACCCACTTACCAAATCAAGTTTAATTCAATCGACTTGACTTACAGATATCACAAACATTCAACAAGTTAAACTGATATTAATTGAACGCACAACAAAGATTTCATTATGTGTGCTCTTCAAGTTATTTCTGGTTTCACTAGTTCAACCAAACCAACCACACCAATTGACCCAAGAAATTCAACCCAATCATATTTCCCAGACAATTCTAAACAACTAAACACCATTCAATTCAGTTTAAAAGAAGGTTTCCTTAAATTCGGGATCCCCAAACCAAACACCGAACCATTCAAACTCAAACACCATCATGTTGACCCTAAACCAAAAATCAAAAAAGTCACCAAATCGTTTATCAATAAGAACGAACTTTTGAAACTCAAATCGAATTACCAAGTTAAAAGACTCCAGGTCAAAACAAAAGTTGACATTACCAAAATCAGAATTCGCCGTTATTTAAAAAATCCAAAAAAAATTGATAATCTCCAACATTTTATATCTCCTAATTATAATTATCCTCATAAGGGCAATTTACACAAAATCCAATTTATTTCGAAACTGGGATATATCTATTCAAACTGTGAACCGCATGTTAAAGTCTTGCTCCATGATTATTATCTTATAAATAACGAGAAGAATGTCATTTGGGACTTTCCACAAAACCAAATCCCCAGACCTTGGAAATATAAAGTTCAAGAACATATCCACTGGGTTGAAAATTACCAAAATCAAGATGCTTTCATCCTGGCTAGTTACTACGATTCGGATGATCGTTATGTATGTTACGATGACATCGAAAGTGACCTCGTAGTTATTGATCAAATTCCATTTGGCTTCAATTTGGATTTATTGAAAGATATTAATTGTAATGATGTTGCAATATTACCAATTTCCAAAAGATTCAAATTGTTATTCAAGTTAAAAAAGAGAGTAGGTTTTTACAAGAAAAATTTTGAACCTAATGAAAGTGTTGATTCTTACTCAATCAGAACTGGAGGTTTCCCCTCCCCAATTCCTACTGGGGTCGAACTCCAGGATAATAACTATGACAAGAATTTATTTAATTTCTGGGACAAAGAGTCAATTAAGATGGATTCCATTAGCTGTTCTGATTATGGCTCTCTTGATAATTTTAGTCAAGAAAAAGGACAAGTTACAAGTCCATACCAACCACTTGACATTACGAATGAAGAGTCCAACGAAATTAGTCAACAGGGAACAGGAATACAAGGAGAAATTTTGAATTCATTGGATCTTAATGACATCTCAACTTCTACTGGTCTTGAATATATCGCTGGTGATAACACAAGAAGCTATAGAAATCAAATCCGAAAGGAGAATCTTATGGAAAAAATCGACTATTTATTGAAATGTTTAAAGGTTAATTCAAAACTTGCTTCTTACACTGTATACCTCCAATTATGCAAGGCTGAAAAAATCATCAAGGAATTCATTGATACTGAATTTGTTCAAGTGGATAATAAATTGTCGGTTGAATTAGATAGTTTCAAAAGAGATTTACAGACTTATAAAATGGAACTTAACAAAAACTTAGATACAGCTGCATCTAGATGGAGAATATTAAAAGGGGATTCTGAATTATTAATCTCAAATCTTTCATATAAATTAAGTTGTTTCAGATATAGAATTGAAGCAAATTTTACCAAAGTCCCTAAAAGTTTCCCTGTCATTCAATCACCAAACAAGAATAAGGAGTCAACTTGCAATTCATATCCTACCCTTCAACACCAATACCAATATTTAGATGCATATTATAGAAATTCGTTTTCATCATCCAATTTGACTCATAATGATAATATCCTGGTATTGATGACAGAAGAAATCAACAATATTTTGAATATGAATACTTCCGATTCAATATCAACTAAATCTGATGGACCAGAAGTAAAACTGGCCTTTGTATTATATGGATCAGAGTCAGAATCAGAATCAGAATCAGAATCAAAACCAAATGTATCAAAGCATGAACAACAAAAGGAACCAGAGCAAGAACAAGCTCCTTGGAACTCCAGTGAAGATACCTTCACATTGAACATCATTGAAACGTTAAAACATCACAACGAAGACCAACCACCTGCTCAAGCGAACCAAGAGAATCATACTACAAATCATTATAACAGCCTTGAAAAAGAAGACCGAATTAACAATATAACTTCATCCAAGGCTAAGAAATCCACAAGAGGTTCAAACATCAGACAAATGGTTAGCTTCTTTGAAGAGATGGGGGAGAAGTCAAAAACCTTACCTATGAGTGAGATAAGGAAACTGCTGATAATACAATATCCCAAACAACAATAAAACAGAATATAATAAATAGAACATAAAATGTACGATACTAAAAGATAACGAAGAATGCTGATCTCTTTCAGCGGGATGCTATTTGAACAAGTGACAAAAGTCTCCAACGGAATACCTTAACTAACTAAGGTCACTTGCAAAAGAAAATATACTTGCAAAGGAGCTATAGCTGCTTTGACATCGAATGTTGTAGAGTGATTACTAATGTGATTTGTAAATTGTAGCAAGGCGTCAAAGGCTGTATTGTTTTTTAGCTTATATGCCAGATAAGATATCGGATTTGAAATGAAAACGCTAAATCTTTCCCCAACCAAATCAGCACGGGTATATGGCAATCAAGTAATGTCTTCAGAATCACCAAAAGCTGAATTTGGATTTCTTTTTAGGTCCGAAACAAAGTTAGTTCCTTAGTTGACTGAGCCATTAAATTCATAGAAAGATACAGAGATAATTTAGATTGTAGATTATAAAATTGTTTGATAAACTTTTTCATTATGCGGCCGAATCGAGGTGACTTGCATCGAAAACCGTTGAATTGCTAAAAAATATCCGGTTTGGGTCATCGTGACCCGGATATATAGATTTTTCTGTACCAAGGCTCATAACAATTAGTAATATGCAAAATTCACCAACCAATGGAAATGGTGCTCGAAAATGCATATCCGGGATATTTCCAGATTATTTGTAATACATGCCTTGATTAATAAGTTTGTGGCTTATATCCAGGAAGCCTTAACCCCGAACACCCTGTTTAAAATAATACTTAAACAGTGATGCTGCACAATTGTTCGCTTGCATATTTGAAATAAATCCGTTAAAAAAGAAATTTTGAAATGAGTGTAGAAATTAAACCATTAAAAGATACAAAAGTCTTCAATAAGATTAAAGTTGGTCCTGTCAATTTAGAACATAGAATTGTATTTCCTCCAACCACTAGATTCAGAGCTGGTAAAAATAACGTTCCATCTGATTTACAACTCCAATATTACGACGACAGAACAAAATATCCCGGTACTTTAGTTATTGCCGAAGGTACTTTACCAACACCAAGAACCGGAATTTATGATGGTGTTCCAGGAATCTGGAGTGACGAACAAGTTGCTGCTTGGAAAGTCATTAATGATAAAATCCACAGTAACAAATCGTTTTCAGCTGTTCAATTGTGGGGATTAGGTCGTGTTGCTGATCCAGCTGCCACCAAGAGAGTTGGCTATAAATTACCAGCTCCATCTGCTATTTACCATGAAGAAGCACATCAAAAAGCTTCCGAAGAAGCTGGTAATCCAGTTCATGCTTTAACTGAAGAAGAAATCCAATTAATCAAAGCTGATTACGTCAAGGCTGCTAAGAATGCTGTAGCTGCCGGCTTTGATATCGTTGAGGTTCACCTGGCTCACGGTTATATTTTGGATACTTTCTTACAATCATCGACTAATCAAAGAACTGACAAGTACGGGGGATCCATTGAAAACAGAACTAGATTCCCATTAGAAGTCATCGATGCTGTCAGTGAAGCTATTGGAGCTGAAAGAGTTGGTATAAGACTTTCACCATGGGCCAAATTTCAAGCAATGAAGGCTGAACAAGACGACGTCCATCCAATTTCCCAATTCGGTTACTTTGTCGGAGAACTCGAAAAGAGAGGTAAAGCTGGTAACAGACTCGCATACATTTCCCTTGTTGAACCAAGAGTTGAAGGTATCTTCAATGTTGACGCTAAAGATCAAGTTGGAAGTAACTTGTTTATCAAAACTATCTGGTCTGGTATTCTCTTACGTGCTGGTAATTATACATACGATGCACCAGAATTCAAACAATTAGAAGAAGATATTTCAGATGAGAGAACTATTGTTGGATTTTCAAGGTATTTCATTTCCAACCCAGATCTTATTAAGAGATTACATGAAGGTATTGCTTTAACACCTTACGATAGAGATCTCTTCTACTTATTGAGTAATTGGGGTTATAATACATATTCAGTAGCTGGGGAAAAAGCTGGTGAAAAGGAAGATAATGAAAAAATTAGTCCAGTGGCATTAGCTTAAAACTTAGGTCCGTCTTTATAGATTACAATACACATAGATCACGTAAGGTGGGGATTTCCTATTCGGGCTAAATTGATGCATGGATGCAAAAAACTTGAGCCACACCCTTACACCAAAACCATACAAACCCCACTAAATGCTGGACCAAAACCCCAGGAATTTCTAAATCGCCAAGAGTCCGACGCTATGTCTTTATAAAGTCATGGGTACCATTGTGAGCTTCCCCAGTGAAGTTTGCTTTCATTCATAAGCATTCTGGGGCTTAGTAATTTTAACAACTTCCACAATAAAAATCTTCGTGTCTTGGCAAGGTCTATTAGTAATACCGATAAGAGGTTCAACATTTAAATTAGCTTATTATTTCTTACTCTCTGAAAAACGAAAAGAATTATATAAGATGTCCATAGATATTAAAGCATTAAAAGACACAAACATCTTTTCAAAAATCAAGGTTGGTGATGTCGAGTTGAACCATAAAATCGTTTTCCCTCCTACCACCAGACTCAGGGCTACAGACGCAGCTAACCCATCGAATTTGCAACTTAAGTATTATGATGATAGATCACAATATCCCGGGACTTTGATTATTGTTGAAGGGACACATCCAACGCCTAGAGCCGGGGTCGAAGAAAACGTCCCAGGAATCTGGAATGATGCACAAGTTGCTTCATGGAAGGTGATAAATGATAAAATTCATGCCAATGGTTCGTTTTCTTCGGTTCAATTTTGGGGTTTGGGCCGGGTTGCAAATGCTGCTGCCACCAAGAAATTGGGATTTGACCTAGTAGGCCCCTCTGCTATATATTGGAATGATGAAAGTAAGAAAGCTGCCGAAAACGCAGGGAATCCCATCAAAGCTCTTACCGAAGCAGACCTTGAATTGTTAATCCAAGATTACGTCAAGGCAGCCAAAAACTCAGTGGCTGCCGGGTTTGATTTCATTGAGCTTCATATGGCTCATGGATATTTGTTAGATACTTTTTTGCAAGCTTCTTCTAACCAAAGAACTGATAAATATGGAGGATCTATTGAGAACAGAAGTAGATTTCCATTGGAACTTCTTGATGCTTTAATTGATACTGTAGGAGCTGAAAAATTGGCCATTAGAATCTCCCCATGGGCCACCTTTCAAGCAATGAAGGGTATAAATGAAGTTGTTCATCCAATTTCCCAATTTGGTTATTTAGTTGGTGAACTTGAAAGAAGAGGTAAACAAGGGAAGAGAATCGCTTACATCTCGCTTGTTGAACCAAGAGTTTCCGGTAACGCAAATGTTGCAGAAAAGGATCAACAAGGAAGTAATTTGTTTGTAAAGTCTATTTGGAGTGGCATCCTTTTACGTTCCGGTAACTATACCTATGATGCTCCAAAATTCAAACAATTGATTGAAGATGTAGATGATGGCCGGACAATAGTTGGATTCTCCAGATACTTTATTTCCAATCCAGATCTCGTAAAGAGATTACATGACGGAATATCTTTGACTCCTTATGAAAGAGGTTTATTTTACAATAAGAACAACTGGGGTTATAATACTTATGCCAACGCTGGTAGTGAACCAGGTAAAGAAGAGGAGAATATCAAGATTGTTGCAAATGAATTAGAGGGTGTTAAAGTTAGTGTCTGATATATAGGACGAATGGATATATTGAATTTCTATGATAAAGCCAGCCTATACTGGCGTCTCCAGATTGGGCCATTGGGCTTCAACCAAAAGGTGACAACATCGAGATAATTTCGTACTCTAAGAGGTGATTTTGTTGATAAGTTCGGTATTTGGAATGTCTGTAGAGATCAAGTTGCTGAAAGATATGAAAGAATCCGAAAAATCAGGTTCAAAATTTATCATGAAGATGAACAAAGACAGGCAGTATTGGCTCTTTCTTGTTATATTAAACATCACATCCACAGTTATCTATTAAATACTTCTATACAATCATATACCAATTAAAGAACCGATAAATATGGTGGATCTACTGAAAATTGAGCTAGGTTCCCGTTAACTGAACCAGTTGGGGCCAAATCAGCTGAGTACCACCATGGACCAAATTTCAAAGTACAAAAGCCAAAGAAGATCGTATTAATTTAACTGCAGAATTTGGAGATCTTCTTGAAGAAGCTAACAGAAGTAAAGCAGGTAACTTCAGGTAACTTCAGGTAATGTTAACCATAGACATGGGGCAAGGTAGTGTCGTGCCCAGTTGCAGCCGCTCCAGCAATCCTGTATGTAAGACATTGCTGTACCAAGAATATGATAAGCATTTGAATGCACGGCGTAGGCATGGGGTAAGGAAAGCATTAGGGCAATGGAGAGGAACAGCAGGATGTAAGTATGGGATGTATTTCAGCATAGAGTATAGTCTAATATATTAAACAGCAGACATTAGTTACACCTAGACGAGCGCATTGCAACCCACCAGTAAAAAGGCATGTAGCAGCAGCTGGCACCACCACCGCCGCACCCGACACCCTCGTTCTCCCGCTACACGCACGCTACAACTTCCTAAACAACACGAAAACGCATCCCCTTTCGCACATCACAAATTTCAACTTATTCCTCTTTCTTAATTATAGTAAAACTATTGAAATTTACCCAAACTTATGCCCAAAAAACCGTCACGAAATGCTACTACCGGAATTAGAACGACCGGCGCCAGCTCCAACGGCGTAGGTGGGGTACTCTCGCGTCTCATGTTGATTTTCACCCAATTACCCAAGTTGGTTTCGGCTTTACCAATTGGAATTCGGTCAATTAATCATGTAAAAACCTCTAGCGCCGAAAAAATGACCCCAGAACAGTTTTATTTGAATTTGTTGGTGTCGATAGTTTTGGTGTTATTAGGAGGGGTTTTTGCCGGATTGACCATTGGATTAATGGGGCAAGATGAAGTTTATTTGAAAGTTATGGCCACCAGTGGAGATACACATGAAAGACGTCATGCTAGAAAGGTTTTGAAATTGATTGGAAGGGGGAAACACTGGGTTTTGATCACGTTGTTGTTGCTGAATGTTATTACCAATGAAACGTTGCCAATTGTATTGGACAGATGTCTTGGAGGCGGCTGGCCTGCTGTGGTCACTTCAACGGCGCTGATTGTTATTTTTGGGGAAATTATCCCCCAAAGTATTTGTGTTAGATACGGCTTGGAAGTCGGTGCTTATTGCTCTCCATTTGTATTACTTTTGATGTATATCATGTATCCTGTTGCCTTCCCGATTGCCATGCTTTTGGACCACATCTTGGGGGAAGATCATGGGACCTTGTATAAAAAGAGTGGACTCAAGACCTTGGTTACTCTACATAAGACCATGGGGGTGGAAAGATTGAATGAAGATGAAGTCACTATTATCTCTGCCGTGTTGGATTTGAAGGAAAAACCAGTGAAAGCTATCATGACTCCAATGGATAGAGTATTTACCATGAGTGCCAATACGATATTGGATGAGAAAACGGTTGAAGAGATTTTCAATGCCGGATTTTCAAGAATTCCTATTCATGTCCCGGGTGAACCAATGAATTTCATTGGGATGTTATTGGTTAGAGTGTTGATTAGTTATGATCCAGAAGATGCGTTACCGGTGGCTTCTTTCCCGTTGGCAACTTTACCAGAAACTGGCACTGATACCTCTTGTTTAAATATTTTAAATTATTTCCAAGAGGGTAAGAGTCATATGATTGTTGTCAGTGAAAACCCGGGAGAAAGCAGTGGTGCTTTGGGGGTTCTTACATTGGAAGATGTCATTGAAGAATTGATTGGGGAAGAAATTGTTGATGAATCGGATGTTTATATTGATATCAATAAAAATATCAAGAGAACTGATCCGGGTCCATTGGCCAAGAGAAATTTGACCAGCTATTTGCATACTTTGTACCAAAGATCAAGTAATGCTTCCAAAAGGACATCATTAGATGGTCCAGGTGGTGGTCCAGGTAGTGGTGCAGGTGGATCCAGTGTCGGTGTCTCTGGTGCTGTCGTATCTGCTAGTAACGGTGGCAAGGTTCCTGCTAGTCCTAGATCCGGAGCTCTTCTCGCCAATAACAACAATATTCTTGGAACTATGGATACAGGGAAAAGTTGGAAACCAATCAATCCTGCCAATAATCCACTAGAAACATCTAAGCTGTTTGTGACGATCAAACGTCCAGATATCGAAGGGGTTAAAAACTCGGTTTTACAGAGTCCAAAGACTAGATATTCCGGAGACCAAGATATTTTAGAAAATGACCATTATGGAGAGATCCACGCCACGGAAGCAAGTGCTTTGAATCATCAAAGAGCCGTAAACAAACAAAAAGATGAACATAAAAATGGAGATCATAAATTCTTACTCCCAAATGAGCGAGAAGCCGATATTTCCGATTTTCAAAATCGGATATCCATTCCTGAAAATGGAGAAATCACTCAACAGAAGCAGTATAGAACTGGAGGAATCGTGGAATCGGTTGTCAATGTGAAGGGAGTTCACAAAACGATTATCGAGAATGTCAGTGATGAGGAACGAGCAATGGAATTCAGTGATAGTGAGTCGCTGCACTTACTCAATGATCACAGATGAGGCGAAGATTGCATTTCATTTGATGCAACCCTAAATAGTATACATATCACAAACAAAACAAGATCAATAATAGTATCTCGGGCCAATGTCACATTATCCCCGTAATATTACCCTATGCTCTTAACTTAATTCCTAGGCTCATTTCTCAATTGCTCTGGAAAATAAATCCACATAATTTAACACTCAATTTTCAAATCTCACGATGAAAGAAGATAAAGGTCCGTTCCGAAATATATTTAAACACCACGATTCCAATTCTGATGATAGTGATCGTAGTTACCGGTTTTTCTTGAAGAAAAGAGATACAGGAAGTAGCAGCAGTTCTCTTGAAAACCTATCGTCGGTGGGATCTTCTGATGAAAAAAAGTCGAGCCATGTCTCATTGAGACGGTTTTTCAACAAGATCCGCCACGACGAAAAACCGGAAGAGGAGAAGAAAGATGGCAAGGGGAAAAAACGACATTTACTACCACAACATCCCAGTAGTGAATTGTACCGGAAATATACCAAGGGGAAATTGCTTGGAACCGGAGCTTCAGGATCGGTTAATCTTGTCAGTTTGAAGACCGATCCCACCAAAGTGTACGCCATCAAGAAATTCCGGAGTAAATTACCCAACGAAAATGAGGCAGACTACAAAATCAAAGTGACCAATGAGTTCAAAGTGGGGGAGATTTTGAATCACGACAATTTGATCAAAACTTCGGAATTGGTCAAGGATAGCCATGGCATGTTTGGACATCCCGATTACTACATAATCATGGAGTATTGTAAATACGATTTCTTCAATTTGGTGATGTCGGGATTGATGGATAACCCGGAAATCAACTGTTATTTGAGACAGATTATTCTGGGGGTTGCATATTTACATTCGATGGGATTAGCCCATCGAGATTTGAAACTAGACAATTGTGTAGTGAATGACCAGGGGATACTTAAATTGATCGACTTTGGCTCAGCAATCCAATTCCGGAAACCGTATACCGAAGATACCAGGGACGAAGATCTATTATTAATCCATGACAAACAATATAAACTAGTTTATGCCTCGGGGATTGTGGGGAGTGATCCGTATTTAAGTCCCGAAGTGTTTGTGCAAGCGGAACCAGGGGTTGAATCAGGATACGATGCCCGATTAGTTGACATTTGGTCAATTGCTATAATTTATTGTTGTATGGTGTTGAGACGGTTTCCCTGGAAATTACCCAAGACAAGTGATCCAAGCTATAAACTGTTTGCCAATAATCATCAGAAACTATTCCGACTTTTACCGCCCGATTCGGTGCCATTAATTTCCAAGATGTTGAGCGATAAGGCAGAACGGATATTGATAGATGATGTGGTGACGGATGAATTCATAGTGGCCATTGAAATGTGTGGGGGAGAGAATGGACACAAAGCCGAGGGTCACAAGCATAATTTGGTGACGGAGCAGGAATTAGAGCAGATAAATCAGGAGCGAGAGATGGTTAAAAAGTTGAAAAATACCGGCATGGCGTAGGTGGAGGCATTGACATTGACATTGACACAGACCTGAGACTCACTCGCGGGTGAGATAAGTGACGGAGCTCGCATGGAGATTGACGCACCGCTGGCATTCTTTTATCTATCGACTTAGACACAAATCATAGACGTAAAGCGGCAATATACGTGCCAGTAATTGCAAGTTGTAAATTGGACCTGGTGCTGTCACCACTGGAGCCAGGCCCGCCCTGGTCAAGTCCGAAACCCGCCGTAGCCCGCCGTAGGTCGCAGCAGGCCGCAGGCCGCAGGCAGCAGGCAGCAGGCCGCGGAGATCGCGGTGGTAGACTAAACCGGCCGGCCCGGCGGCGCCAACGCTGGAACGCGTTCCAGATGTGACTCGCGGCTTAGTTAAGGTTCTGGAATCATCGGTTACACAGAAGAATGACTGGGAGATCCAGTATCAAGTTTGACGGGGTAATGACCGACCAGAAACCATAAAGCGTAAATGCAATAAAAACAAGGCGGCATCGATGGGGCCAGACACTGCAGACACTGGAAAATTGGCAGGGTCTGGCAAAATACCAGGCGCTTTATCTAGGCGGGAACTACAGATATTATACCGGATTCTGCACCACTATACCGGATACTCGATCGACCGTTCCCAAATTGGAAATATCACGACACTATGCGACCGACACGGTAATTTTTCATACCAACAAGGAAATAAATATGCGATGATGAAACAAATCATCCTCAGCCGTTATGCAGGAGATCCGGTGTAATTGACGAGGTATTAGAGTCTAGACATATCATAGTATATAGACACTTAAATACTATAGAGTAATAAAAACAAAGTATGGACATAGATAGATGATGGCCCCCAATCCCAGTAACATTTGCAATACAATAGCCAAAGGGTGATATCATCATTGCATACAAAGAACAAATGAAATTCTTCTCTCGTATGAACAATGAATTATAAATGAAGTTAGACAATAAGGTTGGCCCTTAAATTTCAAATTGCTTTTTCCGGCTCGATTGTTCCATGAGCAAACGACATTTTCTCACGTTGCTGTTGCCTGTGGCTTAACATGTAAGTACATCGCGGCAACCGGCAATCTTTCTTGAGGCAACCGGCAATATTTCTTGGGGCAACCGGCACCCCAGCCACGGCAACCCATACAAATGTCGAAACTTGCACTTTTGCCAGGCGTCCCTTAACCTGCCCACGCCCGCAATGTCGCATTTCCTTTTACAACCGCCCTGTACTTAGCACCGCACCTGTACCTAACCCTCGCCCCAGCAATATCTTTGGGGCTCTTATTTAAGGTATATTCAATCCACTTTTTCGAAACATTTATATTTATTACATTCCGTATTAACTTTGTTTTATAATCTTATAAAAAGGTCTTCTTCCCCCTTAGAAATTCTGCTTTACTGTCTACTAGTCAGTAATATTGCAGATTAATTTGAATTATTTTCCAAGCCCTTTTTTGCTCCTGCCAAACTAAAAATTCCAAACTAGAAAATCCTACCCCGTCGTTCATTATGTTAAAAGCTTTCAAATCCACCAGTTCTCCACCCCAGCCGGCTATTTCGGTGAATACCAATTTACAAAGAAATAAGTCGGTTCAAAGTACAAAACTGGTTAGTAGTGCCAAACTGAATTCATCACTAAGTTCAGTTAAATCGGCAAGTTCGATGTCTTCCCATTCTAGCGGTAGTCAATCTATCGACAGTAAAATCAAACAGTCGACAATCATGAGTCCCATTTCTCAAAGTCCGCTTGTACCGAATTATTCGAGTTTCCGTTTTCTTATTGTTGATGATAATCCAATAAATTTAAAGATTTTGTACAAAATACTAAACAAATTGTTTCCAAATAGTTTGATTGTCAAACTATCTAACAGTTCAACAATTATGAAATTGTTGGAGAAGGAGAAGTTCGACTTGGTGTTTTTGGATATTGAAATGCCGCCAATCAACGGGGTTGAAATCAGTAAACGGATCCGTAGTCATAAAAAATACAATAAATTGGGGCTAATCGCTGTAACCACAAGATCCACAGAAAAAGATTTGAAAGTGTACAAAAAAATAGGAATTGATTTCACGTTTAAGAAACCGTTGAATTATAATTTGAATTTGATATTGAATAATATCGAAATTATATTGAATTATAGAAAGAATAAGTAATGAGTTATGATGTATAGTAATGTATTATAGAAATATGATGAATAAAATATGATGAATGCGGTAGCAGTTTAGTTACGTCTGGAACTGGCCGTAACCTTCTCCGCTTCGTAACTGCGTAATCGTGTTACGAATTCGATGGGTGCAACTCCTCCCGGTACCGCCTGGCGCCGACTAGCCATGACTCGGCCCACCCACGGCTCGGCAAACTTTGCTCGCTTAGTTCCCCTGCGCGCCTTCTCCGCGCGCCTTCTCCGCACTACCATCTTCATTACATGACTACTATTGTTCAGCCTATTTAACTGTATATGGAATGGACCCTACACACCATATAAATAATCGCCGGGCAAGCAGTTACATAGATAGTAGATAAAGGCAAATACACATTCACTTTCTACACATTCTCCTCTCCTCTCCCCATATTCTCAACAAACAGGTCATACTCCTTCAGTACTGTGTATAACCCAGTCCTATGAAGGTTCCAGATCGTTTCAATAATTAATTTTCCAGAATTTCCAAACCATTAGAATCATCATAACCCTTCTCAGTTAGGAAGTCCACTTTCCTTTGCTACGCGTAAGGGCCAACCTGTAAATCTTTCTGTCGTCACTCGCGACATTTTTTCCACATTCTGCAACAGAGTTAGAAAATAATTATTACGCCCTAATTAGGCATCAATAGGCAGTTGGCCCTGCTCTTTTTAATTGCCTGCAGCAACAATTGCTTAGCAAGTAGCATTTGCCGGATATTTGGTTACCTTTTGTACACCTCCATTCTCTATATCTATCATATCTGTTACATATCTTGCTTCACCTGTTTACTATTTTCAACGCTTCGTCTCAGCTCTTTGTACGTCTTTCCAACATCTATATTCTATAACTTGTGAAGCTTCCCCATATTTCATCGTTTTATGTCTCAGGCGTGTAAATATATCAAGGCTATTGACCAGATCGGCCATCGAGTTTGTATATAACCGATAAGAATATATTATCAGGGCATCAACCTATTTTTCTGGTGATTTCGTTATCTGTGTGTAGTTTTTCCCACGTAGCCACTGCCCAGCAATGAATTTGCAGCCATTGATTTAATCTTTTTTTGCTTCATAATACTTTATGGAGCTGAAATACTTTATGGAGCTGTAATACTTTATGGAGCTGAAACAATAGAACTAGTTGGAAGATTAATTTTTGGTCTATTCTGTCGGCAGCTCATCATCTAATGGCTGCATCATCTAATGGCTGCATCATCTAATGGCTGCATCATCTAATGGCTGCATCACCTAATGGCTGCAAATGCTTCATTCACTCACCAAAGAACGCAACAGGTGAATTAATTTCATCAACTGAAAATACTTTTTAACTACATGCTTAATTCGAATTATAATTCCTTAATGCCATAAATATCTACATATAGTTTTACCTCTACTATCTGTAACTTCAACCCGAAACTTATCTATCATGCCTCTACAAACTTTATAGTCTTAAATACAGTTTCTCCCTTCAATCCTACACCCACTCCTCCCACCCCTTTTGCTTCAATAAATTATCAAACATTAACACCCTGCTATACATGGAGTCATATGACTCACCCAGGTCGAGCCGGTCGCTACAACACCGCGAGCTATGGAAATTCTGTCGCTATCTCTCGCCATATGTCCATCCTCACGATATCCTCCCACGTTATTCATGGCTACGTCGGTAACAAAGCTATAATTTTCCCCCTCCAATCACTTGGGTGGGAAGTAGATAATATCAACACTGTCAACTACTCAAACCATACTGGCTACGGTAAATTCAAAGGTGACCTGATTTCCCCAGATTTGCTCACCAAATTATTGCAAAATATCCAACCGTTTGATTTTTTAATTACCGGATATTTTCCAAATGAAATTCTCATTGATCATGTCATAACCTTCTTGAACTCACAGTCAAAAACTCCCCAAAAATCATTCATCTACCTAATGGACCCCATTCTTGGTGATGAAAACCAACTTTATGTCGATGAGTCGTGTATCGACCGGTTCAGAGCCCTTGTCGCTTCCAATGTTGTAGATATCATTACACCTAATCAATTTGAATTGGAGCTTTTAGTCGAAACTAATATAACTTCGAAAGCCGACCTCGTAAATGCCATCAATAAGATCAAAATTAATGTCCCATTTGTCGTGGTTACAAGTTGCAGATTTCACGAAGATGAGAATACCATCTTTTGTGCCATATCAACTAGAACTTCGGAACAAATTAGATTATTTAAAGTTCCATTGATTAAAGCATATTTCACGGGAGTTGGTGATCTTTTCACCGGATTGCTTATCAACAAATTATACCAGAATTATTATGCCAACGATGATTTCAAGTCTTTGAATGACCTTGATTGTCTCTCTGTATCGGTAAATCAAGTATTAACTATAATGAAGAGAATCCTTGAAAGAACTAACCAGAAAGGTTTAGAGGCCGGGGGGAATGCGGCTATAGGGGATTTGAGTATTGGAAGTTATGAATTAGATTTAATTGATTCAAGACATTTATTTGATCTAGACGATTGTGAATGTCAAATGGAGACATTGACTTTATAGAGACAATAGATATTCTTAATGGGGATGTAAAGGGGTAAACATTAACCTCTGAATTAGCTGCTGCCACCCCCAATATTAAAACCACTAAACACCGGGACAATAAATAGTTTATATTAACTAACAGCAGGTAAATACTGGATTTTTCTCTTCAACAATCATCCGTTCAATGACGACTTTCATCATCCTATTATCAATTAAGGGACTGGTTTCATTACCATTTATACTTGAATTCATAGCACTGACAACACTATCATCTATATTTTTAGGCACCATCATTATTTCATCTACTACTCTAACTCTCTGGAGCTTAGCAAGATCAAGAGGGGTTGAATTTTTTACCTTTAAAACTTCAATAATATTAAATGCCTGACCTTTCAAAATACTAATTTGTTGTTGAAAATATTTTAGTTTATAATTTTTGGCCTTTTCGGAAATTTTACGAAGACCAATTATGGTATTTTCCCACCAGGTAGTGGAAGTCAATATCGAGAGGTAATGTTTACGACTTTGTTCGCTAAATGGTTGACCGATAATAGTATAAGGTAAAAAGAGCCAACCATAAGGGAAAGATCTCCATTCATCGGGATGTTTCCAAGGAAATGCTAATCCCGAATCAATTGCACCGATTCTAACGATGGGTCTTTCAAAAGTATCTCTATCTTCCCAATGAACCTTTATCATCCAGTTATCCAATGATCTATCAGTGTTTCTTATCAAATAATCAAGGACAACTAACTTTTCTAACTCAAGTTGAAATTCCATTAATACTTGTTTCGACCATTTAAACTCCTTGACACTACCTTTCAAAATATCACTCGAAGATGGTAAATTACGAAATTGATTTGGTAATGGATTTTTCAAAAACCACTCACTGGCTTCTTCGTATCCCGTCAAAAAATGTTGGAAAGATCCGATTTTCCTCCGTTGATTTCTGTCAAAGAACGATCTGTAAAATGACGGACTTTGCAAATATATGATATTTGTGTAAGGAACAATAAAACTCAATAACCTTTGATCGATATAACTAGCACTGGCTTCGCTGATATATCCTTGATTATTCAATAAGCAAGACCTACCAAAAAACCAGGGGAAAAAAGTTCGATGGATCCATTTCCCCCATTTAGGTGACAAGGGCCCATATGGTTCTTCATCTCTTGGTTTGAACACCCCAACAATCTCACCCTCGTTTCCATACACAAAATAACTACCACTACTACCTTTTGAAATTCTTTGTGGAACAAATTGATTAATCGACTCAATAACTGTATTTATGAGTTTGTTGAAATCGCCTAGAGTATAATATATATCACAGCTTTGACTGGTATCCTGGAATTGAGCCACAAACTCCTCTTCCAGAATTGGATTTATACTAGTTGAAGGTCTGAGGACACTATATTCAATCTTATAATCTTCCGAAATATTATGACTAGAGATCCAATTTTTCATCTTTTTGAAGGGGTTTTTCGAGGTCGTATCCCTTGATCTTATATCCTGTAACACAGCCGAAGTACTAAGCCGATGTACTGGCATCTCTCTTTCATTCCCCATAAATTCATTATTTATTACATTTGGGCTTTGTGGTTGACTGAGAAATTCCGAAAAAATCGGTGCCAGTGAAGATAATTTGGGTGGTAAAGATAAAGCACTAGTAGCAAGCTGGGATTCAATATGTTCATAGCCAGTTCCTGGGATTTGTCGGGGACTTGAATCATGATTCACCTCATTTTCACCAAGATCTGGTGCCATTATCTGAAAAATTGCTGCGAATTCATTTGCAACCATTAAACAGACCCGGGGACATGCAAAAAAGGTAAAATTTGAAAAGTATCAAAAAGTATCAAAGTATATAGTAATATATAAATTATGGTATTTATTATATAGGTATTATCATAAGAAGAAGAAAATCGAAAAAGCGGCTTGGGCAAGTATTAAACTATTCATGACAAACCCATTACTTCCCGATTCGGAAACTGTTTGGATCGCTATACTTGATGAATTGGAGTTTACTTCAAGTTTATGAGTTGGTTCAACTTGTTTGTTTGATCCACTACTAGAAGGGAAAAGAGCATCATTCAAGTCTACAAAGAGCCCTTTATCCTCCAAATCTCTTATAATGGCCTTCAATCCTGGCATATATCTAGCAGCTACAAGTCTTACACCAGAAGAGAGACCTGAAAAGTCTCCTCTCAATACCTTTCCAATAACACTAGTTAATTTACTAGGGTCCTTTAATGCCAGAGCTAATATAGCACTTATATTAACCGATGGCAATTTGACATCGGCTTGCTTAATAACTTGGGAAACTAAGCTTCCGGTCATATTAACATACTCTTCTGTAGCCAAGAATCTTTGCACGGTATATACGACAAATCCTGTGTCATTTAATGCATTGACAATCCCCTCTAAGCCATCCATGAAGATTCCTGATCCTAATAATCCTCCGGCAACATTTCCTACAAGATCTAACAAGGACCCAGCAGTATCTTCCTCGTCATCAGCTCTCTTGGACTTGTCATCGGCTGGTGCCAATAAATTTCTACCAATGAGTGCTATAAGATTGATGTTCTTTTCCACTAAATTGTAGACAATATCCGACACATGCTCTCTAGTTGAATTATCCAACAACACTCCGTCTAAAACTGATGTAAGTAATCCAGATTTAAGTATAACATCTCCAATAGCACTAGCATTGACACCACTCAAAGTACCTCTCAAAAATTGTACAATTCCTGATATGTTAGCCAGTTGTCCATTATCGAGCAATCCGGCTGTCATATTGGCAATGTATGAAATGACATTTGGATGGTCTGCTCCATAATCTAAGGCATCCCAAATTAATCCCGAGTTGTTAACCATCTTTAAAACACTTTCAATGGTATCTTCTAAATCTCTTCTTGAAAGCTGGGTATTATCGTAGAGATTGGCTTCCATGGATTCTTCAAAAGTTTCGATTATATCCCATTGTTCTTCAGTGAATATTTCTTCAAAAACGTCATTCATAGTTATGTCTCCATCTATTGGTTGAGTATCTGGTACTACAAGACCAGATACTACCATGAATAATAACGACCAAAGACAAATTAAAAGTTTCATCTCGGGTACACTGACTAAAATAAAATTTTCTAATGGGGAAATTGGACGAATATAAAGGAACCGAAATACAACCGGTTTATTTCCATATTGTTTCTTATGTATATTTTTTGCAATATCAAAATTTCCGCATTGGGATATGTTTCTAATTACGTTACCGCATTAGGAAAGTTAATTACATAGTACAGTCACATAGTCATAGTCCCAACATTGAGGCCATAGCTGTTTTAAGACCAAACCCCACTATCACCTTTGTATTGCATCCTTCCGTTTCTGGTTTCAAAATGTGCATAAACAAAAGGATCAATTGGAGTCTTGATATAATGTGTAGTTACTAATGAATCATGAACAACATAGTTCAGTATATCACTTGAACCACTACTTATCCCTGATTTATAAGAGTCGGTATATATAGAATGATTATCTGTTTCATAATAAGACCTGCCTTTTTATTATCACCGAGCCTTGTCCTTTCCTAACCGTATTATCTTTATGTTTTACCTCAACTAACAGACATGCAACTATATTTCTATACTAAAGACTACATATACTACATTGAAATTCATTCATTCTAACTAGGTACATATCTATTTAGACACTCCTAAAGACTTCGAGGTCGCTTAACTCTAAGAACTAATTGGGATGGGTTTATATCTAATTTGTCTTGTTGAATCATTGCAGCAGCGATTTCCTAAATAGGAAATTTCGAGTAGCTGCAAAATATCCAAAGAACAGCACCATTTGAGTGGGGATATCTTCAGCCAACGAGTGTCTATCTGGCTAGTAGCATAAATTATTATGAAGGATTTCACATCTTATACACAATGGCCCTTTAAGTATTTAGGTTATTTTAAAAAGGTAAATACACTATATACTCTGATACTTCAGTTCATGTGAACACTACCTGAGTAGTGTTGTCTCTAAACATGACCATCCACACTCCCAATATCTTCAATCATGTTCCTTTCCAAATTATACCACTCATCGATTCCCGGTAGTTCCTGCCTTTACTCTACCGTACGTAGTCTATCACATGCCTGCGAAAGGTTAAAACCAATACTAAACTACACCCACGACTACCACAATATTACAGTACAAAAGACACTATATACAACGGCCTATAAACTCTATTAATTAACCAAAACAATCTATATCCCTGTATCTGGTTCATACAAGTCCAATAAGAAACCTACCATAAACGAATACGGCGTGCATCATGTTGAAAAAAAAAACTTTCCCAAATAGGGAAAGTAATAACCAAGGTGTGAGCCCTGATAATTTATATAAAAGGACTCCACAATCCTCTGAAAAACTTAATTACCATTTGAATATTCAACAACATCATACCCATAAATAGTTGTTCTATGTTATATTTTGTAATATTTGGGCTTTTGGCCACTAGTTTGGCTTCTTGGATACAAGAACTTGATCCCCAAGGAAATGCTAATTATGCTCGTCTTGTGCAAGATTTTCAAGACATTGAAAATTCCATGTTCAAAAGAGCCGATGAAGGGGCAAGTGATTCTCAAA
Source organism: Yamadazyma germanica (assembly GCA_030574815.1). Classification (NCBI taxonomy): domain Eukaryota; kingdom Fungi; phylum Ascomycota; class Pichiomycetes; order Serinales; family Debaryomycetaceae; genus Yamadazyma; species Yamadazyma germanica. Next base: position 128,517 of record JAJMFS010000025.1, on the reverse strand, counting down.
TAAGTGATATCTTAAATACCGTTTACGATTCAGGCATAATTGGAGACACTTTGTACGAAATTGCAGGCGATGACGAGCAAATCCTGAATCTTGCTGACTTTCTTAGTAGTCTTTTGACCGGAAATTCAAGTCTAAATGATATTGACTTTATCAACAACCTTAATGTTTCCCTTGATGTCAACCAGCTCTTGAATACCACTTTGGAAAGTGGTCTCATACAATCTGTGGCTGAAGGTTTATTAATCGATGAAAATAATCGGATTATCTTGGCTAACAGGACTGGAATGTTTTTACAAAGAAATGTCTGGGTTGGAAAAATCTTGAATAACTTGGGAGCCGGTAAGGATTTGACCGTTCGAATGATTGCTGATACCATCAAATATACCCCTAACTTGAATCCAAAATTCAATAGTTCCATCAAAGAGAACAACAATAAACAAGCATCATTTAAATTATCAACTAGAGACTTTTTGGACTTGGTCAATAAGGCTAATGAAGGTTCGGCTCAAAGTTTTCTTAACAATTTGGTTAATGGTGTTTTACTGTCCCAAACTTTTTCCGCTAGTTTAGAAAACATATTGGCTGGCTTGAATGAAAGTGGTATTGTTGTACCTTTAGCTATGGATTTAATTCAAAACAATACTATTCTTTCAATGGTTCCAAAGTTGGTAGGGCAAATGTCTGACCAAGGAGCTTTTGTCAACCTTAGGCTAAACCCATATTTCCAACATGCCAAAAAGGAAGGAATTTTAAGTGACTCTTTACAATGGCTTTTAACTAATCCAAAGTGGGAACCTCCAACTGCATTATTACTTCTTCAAATGGAACAAAATGGTGTATTTAAAGATATTGAAGATGGTCTTTTTGGCCCTAATTAGTAACCCCCATGATACCACGTTATTTATGATTCTTTCTATGTATAAGTAGATAATATTAATTACAATTAATCCTAATGTCTATATTTATTATTCTACAAAAAAAATTCAATCAATATCTATTCGTTCTTATTTTATTTAACATGTTTATCATAAGTTACAAAGTCTTTTTAATCTAAAAATGGAGAGCATACATAATACCGTAACCAACGGTAATAACGATAACAAAGGCAATAATACTGGCAGGTACACCTCTATTAATGAAAGTGTTAACTGTCAAATATCTATTACCCAATTCGTCAGTCATTGAAATAGCCGTGACGTTAGGGAATCCAGAAGTTGGTAATCCCATTGCAGCAGAGGCCAATAAAGCAGTTCCCATGATCAATAAATTGGCGTGGTTTTCTGGAAGTTTTTCACCAACTTCTTTGACTAAAGGAACAATAATTAAAGCAGCAACAGTATGAGAGACAAAAGTTGCAACCACTAAAACTAAAATACCAAAAATGATCATAATGACCCAAACATTGAAATCCATGATTTTTTCTTGTAATGCAACGGCAGCAGTAGTCAATAAACCAGATGATGTAATTCCTTTACCTAAGGCCAAACCACCCATAGCCAATAAGACAATAGACCAAGGGAAATTGTTTAAATCATCAGTCTTCAATAAACCGGTACCAAAGAATAAAACAATTGGAATACAGGAGATGATACCCGATTCACCAAAAGTATCTTCAATCCTTGTCAATACACACCACAATAAAATGGTCACTAAAGTAACAAGGAAAATGAAAACTTGTTTAATGGTTAACCTATCTTTAATTGGTTTAAAAGGTTTGACCTTAACAGTGTTGATTTTGAAAGTAAGAATTAATTCCACCCAAATACCAAGACATCCAATAATGGATACTGGTAAAGCAACAGCGAACCAATTACCCCAACCAGGGTTAGGGGACATTGTTTCAATAGCTACCACATTTTGAGGAGATGCAATTGGAGATGCCATACCAGCAATATTACAAGCTAAAGCAATACCTAAAATTAAAGCTTGAGCAAAAGGAGAATTGGTTGGAAGAGTCTTCAAAACCGGTTGCATTAAAGAATAACACAAGATTGGAGTTGCAACATTAGAAATCCACATTGATAAAAATAAAGCCACAAACATAATAGTTAACAAGATATTTCTTGGTTTGGTACCAACAGAACCCAAAATCCAAGAACTAACAATCTTGGCGATATTATATTTAGATAAGGCAGCAGCTAAAGTAAATCCCCCAATTAAAATCATGATAACAGATGACCACATAGTTGATAAGATCAACTTAGATGCAGCAGGAGCAGCCATGGTTGAACCATCGTCATTTTTCAAAATTTTACAAGTAACAATCAATAAAGGAACCAACATAGCAGTGGTATATAAAGGAAGAGCTTCGGTGGCCCATAAGATAGCTGACACTACCAAAACAGCCAAGGCCCTTCCTTGAACCGGATCATCCAAGGTATCCACTGCCAACAACACGACAAAAACTATAATAGCAAACAAAATTTTGAATACTTGCCAACTGAATACAAATTCTGGTAATTTGAAAGAAACCCCAGCGATTTCATAATGTTTATATTGCATGTGTAGCAAAGAATTTGAATTTAAAGAAAAATCTTGTTTTTTAGTTTGCAAACTTAATAGGTCTTTCCAAACAGTATTTCTTTCCCAAATGATATGGTCTCTTAAATAACTATTAAGTTCGAACTTGATTGATTCAATAGTCTTGGAAGAATCCAAACAAGTAGAAATGAAAGTGAAGGAATTCAAAAGTCTTTCAATTTTTTGATCAACATCAATTAAAGTTTGATCATTGAAAATAACCGAATAGTTAGGTAAGAAATTATAAACAAAATCTTCCTTTGTATCGTAATTTAAATTCTTATCAAACTTTTTGGTGATTTTAGCAAAACCAATTTTATTTAATTCAATGAACGATTTCAATTCATTTAATTTGATATATGTTGATTTATTCATTTGTTTCAAGGTCACCAAAGTTTGATTCTTAGTATTGAAATTCTTTGGATGCATCAAAGCAGTAGTTGTATTATAATCGTCTTCATCATCAGAAGAGTCAACTTCATCCTCGGCACCAGAAATATGTGACATTCTGGTGGAGGTACGAGATACATGGGAGATATGAGTGGCGGTTCTAGAAATCTTATTAATATCCCCATCATTAATATAATTGAAGATTTGAGGTTCATTCAAAGAAAGTAAATCTTTAACGAGATCTTCATATTCCTTGTTGATTTCCAGATTTTTGGCCAAATAAAAGTTATCTATCTTCTCCAACTCAACCAATAATTGTTCAGAAAAATCCAAAATTGGATTGAACACCTTACGTTTATGAGCCGATTGTAATTTTTTAATCAACCCTGCAATATCGTGTTTTTCATTACTAGTTTGAGTTTGAGACAGGCCTTCTCCCACCTCAAAATCTAAATTATCATTGTGTTTTTTCTCATCCGATGCACTATCAAGATGCTGTTCGGTTCTAGTCACACTAGACTCAGAACTACGACTACTGGACTTTGAAAGATCATTGCTAATTTGATCCAAAAACTCGGAAATAGAAATGTCGTTGGTTTTAAATTCGAGCCCCAAGTCTAATTGCTTTTTTTGTAAAGTGTAGATGGTCTTTTTCAAGTTATCATAACTTAAATAAGCATCGGACCATTCAGGCACTATATTAAACTTTAAAGACTGATTAAATTTCATTGTTTACGCCAAGCCGATCAATAATGTGTCAAAATAACTGTTTATGCAAGAAAACCGTTGAAATGTTAGGTTTAAGCAAATGATCGTGTGACTTTTAGATGGTTCAAGAAAATTTTTAAATTATTGGCAGTTGAAATAGGTAATTTCTTGGAGGTAATTTTCTTGGTACCCACGTGGGAATGAGGTGCGGGTGAGATGTGCAGGATAGCTGAGGCTTGGCTGCAGGTTCTTTGTGGGCTGTCATGGTCGTGTGCTGTGCTGGTAATTGGAGATTGGCTACATAGCATTGATGGGTATGTGTGTGTGTATGTATGTACGTATAGCATATATAAATATAAATATGTAAATATGTAAATATGTAAATATATATATATACATATATATGTACAATGATCTAAAAAACATCCTGCTTTCCTCTACTTCATATTTCCGGTAACTTCCTGCCGATGTCCTGCCTCTCAATTGCTGCAAAATTTGCTACTCACACTTGTGACCTTACAATTACACGACAACGGGACATAGAAATTCGGTTTCCACCGGTTTTTGGTGTCAAGGTTCAAATCAAATCAATGTAAGTAACAGATATTTATGTATCTCTATAAAAAGTATAAGACTTATACTACTGGTGTACCTACACCTTTCGCTTCTCATTGGCTGCAAATTTCTTCAACGGGTTATCAAGCAAATACTCTAATAAACTCCCAATTCCGTCAGACGTATCGACGAATATCAGAACTTCTTCAAGCATCGGTCCGCCGGTTATCCCATATATTCTACCTGGCTCCCATTTAAGGTTTTGACAACAGTCTGGAAGCTTTAAATGCAAGCTTCCGCTTGATCTCGACCTCTCTATTATTTTAATCGTCTTCAAATTGGTACAGCTAAACTCCTTGTTTTTGATGTCACCTGCAGTTATGGATAAACTTTCAAGGCTTTCAGGACATTGGAAATTCCCTAAATCCCAATGATAATATATATCTACATCAAGCTTTTTCAATTTGGTGAATTTCCCTATTAAACTTTCATGACTTGTTGATTTCACCGGGTTACCGAACTGAGCAAGGATCAAATTAAATTCCAAGAGGCCTTTTGGAATTATGTCCATAAACTGGTCTATACTATTCCTTCCCCTGAATCGAAGGGTAAGCTTCTCTAAACTTTTTGGTATATTATTTTCAATATACACTAACACCTCCAGACTAGTTGTCAATTCAGTCAAATTGGTCGGTAATAATGGTAGCCGTCTAGCATTACTGAATTCTATACGCTGGATTTTTGGATGATTTGTGAAATCTTGAAACCCAAAATCGAAATAGTCCGTTTTTAGCTCTTTCAAGCTTACCGGTATTTGGCAACTTTCAATCAAATGATTTCCTGGACCCAATTTTAATATCAAACGGTCGAATCCAATAAATAAAGGCTGGGTTCCAAACCACCAACTACAGTTAAATATTTAAGCAGGGGTAACATAATTAAGAACTGGAAGAAATGTGGGAATTCCTTTGTTGTCAAACAATTTAACCATTCAAAACCCCGAAATCTTTTTGGATAATTTTCAAGGTAGTCTTTCAAGTAATCATAATATAATAATCCAGCTCTGAAGCGATAATTTCCCTGAAAAACTCTCCAGTAGCTTGATAATTACTGATTGAAATTTTGTATTTCCTTAACACTTCCCCAGCTTCCTTTTTGAATCTTTTAAAGGTGTTCACTCCATTGTAAAGATATAATTCTCTAATATGAGAACCAAACTGTATAGTCATTGATTTATCGTCAGGATAAAAAGGTGACAGATTATGAAAGTTAACTAAATCATTTGGCTCACGTATAATCAAACCAAAATCAAGATTGAACAATTTCTCGTGTCGATATGCATTAATAACATGAAGGCTTGGGAACTTTGGGATTCTCCCTCCAGTATAAATTGCTTCAATTGTCACCGGTGGTAAAAATGAAAAAATTATTGGTAAAAGTTCTTCTGGTATAGAGCCAAATACGTCGTTTGTAATATCAATCATCACAGTAATAATAAAGAAGATCATTCAAAATCATAATTCAGGATCAAGGGCCTAGCATATATTTTTCTACAAACTCCCCAAGCATATCAAAAAGTTAAACGTGACATTTCATCCAAAGATCTTTCTGAAGCCTTGTAACTATAAGGCATACGAATGTCCATATATTACCCAATGATCGTCTCTTCGGTGTAACTAAGGAGGAAGCTTGAAGGTTCCACTTTCAATGGCTTTTTTTTTATTTACTCTACAATTGACTCAAATAACAATAAAACAACGATGAAAGTAACAGTATTCTCACCAATCTGTATTAAAACACTTGAAATCAGGTTACATTCTTACCCGAAAGGCAATCCACAAGGAAACATCCTGTAAGCTCTCATGTGTTGATAAGACAAAATCATCTATTTTAAACAGCCTTTACATTTGCCTTGAGAAAGATGCAACTAATTACCCCTGGCTCCATAAATATACCCAACGACCACAGTTCTTACACTACTACAATAACGGCCCGCCAGTATATAACATTCAGAATAAATGCATAAAACAACATCACGTGATATATAGTGTTTCTACCAATTGACTAATAAAAGACCCTAACACCAACAAAGAAGTGTCCCTACCATTTGCCTGACAAAAGACCCTAACACCAATAAAAAAAAGTGTCTGTGCCATTTTACTAACAAAATTGAATCACTCACAATACCTCCGCGATAATGGCAATTATTTCAGAAACCTATCACTTCACAAGTTAAAAAATTCAATGTACAAGCTCAGTAAAACCCTTAGAGGGCATGAAAGTGACGTCAAGGATTTGACTACAATCAATTCGACCATTGTATCATGTTCAAGAGATGGAAGTATTAGATGCTGGAGTTTATCCGACAATTCTAGCTCAATTATTTTCCATTCTTCTACCAATTCGTTTGTTAATGCTGTTTGTGCAATTGATGACGTGGATCAAGTGGCAAGTGGCGGCAAAGACAATGTGGTATTTATAAATTCGATAAACGAGGTTGCCGCTGATATGGGGATTTTCAATCTCATTGGTCATCAAAATAACATCTGTTCTCTCTACCACCACCAGAACCAAATCATCAGTTCTAGTTGGGATGGTACCGCTAAAGTGTGGGATATCAATACGAGAGAATGTGTGTATACTTTAAAAAGCGAAACGGGTTATTCGATTTTGGACTCCTTGATTGTTTCCGAAGATAGGTATTTGACTTGTAGTGCAGATAAGTTAATTAGATTGTATCATAAAGATAAGTTGGTTACAACGTATAAGGGACATACTGATGTGGTTAGGAAATTGGTTGTGTTGAATAGTGATTCTTTTGCTTCAAGTTCAAACGATGGAACCATTAAGATTTGGTCATTTGGCGGTAATTGTATTACTACTTTATCGGGGCATGACTCCTTTGTATATGACATCATGGTCCTTCCAAATGGGCTATTAGTTAGTGCGGGAGAGGATAGACTGGTCAGAATATGGAAAGACTTGTCCCAAATTTCTCAAGTTATCACTTTACCTTGCATATCCAATTGGTGTCTAACCAGCATTGATAATGATATTGTAGTTGGTAGTTCTGATCATACGATTAGAATATTCACTTCAGATGAATCTAAATTTGCCAGTGACGAAGAACTTAGACTGTTCGACAATTCAATTGAAAATTCTGCCATTGCTGAACAGTCGGTCGATATCAACAGAACTGATGTTCCGGGTATTGAAAGACTTGAGCAGCCAGGTAATGAAGGTCAAACCATAATGGTTAAAAATTCTGTTGGAGTCATTGAAGCACACCAGTGGTCAAACTCTAAATGGAATAAAATAGGGGAAGTGGTAGGCTCTTCAGGTTCAACTAGTAAAAAGACCTATAATGGGAAAGAATATGATTATGTTTTCGATGTTGATATTGAAGACGGGAAACCTCCTTTGAAACTTCCTTACAATGCCGGTGATAATGTTTATACCGTAGCTAACCAATTTTTGGCCGATAATGAATTACCTTCAAGTTATGCGCAAGATGTCGTTGGCTTCTTGGAACAAAATACTCAAGGTGTCAGCCTTGATTCAAAGGTCCAAGATTCTGCACCAGCCTCAACTGCTTCTCCAGTTCCTTCAACGAAACTTATGGTCTTACCAGTAAAACAACTCATCTTTTTTGACGAAGTTAATAGTAAACAATTGAATAAGGGATTGGCAAAATTCAATGAACTCAATGGATCTAAATTATCTCAAATCCCATCTGAATTTGATGTTGCAAGTTCAGAAGCTGTTGACCTTATCGAAACTGTTGTAACAGAAGTGTTCAGTTGGGAAAAATCGGCATATCTCATAGGATTTGATTTACTCCGAGTATTGATACGTAAACTAGGAATTAGCGATATCTTGAGCAACGAAAGGTTACCTGAATTATTATTATCATTCATCGAAAAAGGAATGGAAACTACAGACCCTAGTGTATTAATGATGTTTATTAAATTTCTAAATAATTTAGTCGATTCAGTTGTTTTCTTACAGATTTATATTACATCTGAAGATGACGATCCAAGTAAATTACTTTTCACTACCGAATTGAAACAATTATTACAAGCCATTAACAATAATATTCCAGATTCATCCCACAAGCATTATAACCAATTTTGTCTCGCATATGCTACGTTGATTTATAACTTAACAGCTATCCAAATTACTAAAAAAATTAATTCGAAAGATGTGGGAACATTTATTCATGATACAAATAGTGAAGAGGCGAACTATAGAATGCTTATTGCCTTAGGAAATTTGAAATATCTCAAATTCTCAACCGCTACTTTACCTTCTTGGGCTCGTCAATATGATTCTAAATCTCGTTTCGTATTATTAGCTAATGATATCAATAGCTTATAGATTAGATTAGATTTAATAGAATAACTCAGGGGTTTTTCCAATGAATTTAACAAGGTGATAATAATTGTCAAATTTGAAATTATCACTAATCAGTGTAACCGAATAAACACTAATACTTAAATCCCCATTTATTTTACCAATGATTTCATAATTTTGATTGACCAGTAATTCTAATTCTGCATTCCAAGTTCCAAGATTCAATTTAATATCCCCGTTACTTTTAAGAGTACCATATTCGCCTTCATATTGTTCCAATTTTCCAATGACACGGACGACCTTCCCTTTATTGGTTTCTAGGAGAGTCCCGTCAATTCTTACACTTGCAGCATCCATGGTAGTTTTTTCAGAACGCGTCGTGAACGGAGAAGTTCAGAGAAGACGTGAGACTGAGAGGATAATCGTTTGGCTGGGGCACGACTCACATTAGTGGTCTTATTCTCTTATTACCAGAGAGATATTCTACAGTAATTGTAAGGTACTCTAAACTCTCATATCTATTATTCAAAATCAGCTACGCCCTACGCCCATTTTCCGATCAATGCCATGACAAAACCTCCCAAACATACGTAGAAATAAGCTAATATCAATTCGCCAGTTCTCTTCAATTCGCCAGCGTAAAGAAAATCGTATGCCATGAGCTCTACAAGTCCGTTATATATAAGAACACCTCCACACAAAGAATCAAATACCCCAGTGACTAAGAGTCCGGTTCGAGATCCAGGTGGATAAGATCTCCTCACCCCCAATCCGATAGCAATGGCTATAGGAGTTGTCAAAGAGTAGCCTAACGCAAGTAGCCAAGGGACATAATATTGATGTTGTGGCCACTTGGTAAGAGCAAATCTCGTCCCCAAACCTAACCCTTCAAACATTTGATGGAATACAATAGCTATAAACAAGGCAATGAATTCTTCTCCGGCAATTGCAAGAGAGAACCCCACAAAAACAGAATGGAAAACTATTCCAAATTCCAATATAAAAGAGTTTAGAATTTGAAGTCGGTTTGACTCGGACATCGATTTGGAAGAGGTCGGTAGCTGGCCATGTGAATGGGCATGGAAAGCCTTTGTGTCCAATTCATCATCATCTTTTTGTACCTCGAGATCGACTATTTCCTGATGGTTTTTTGTCATCTCTTGTTGTTTCTTTTCCATCCGACTTTTGACATGCTGCCTTGCAAGTATATCAAATAATAACATGGCGTGAACACCTATCAAGGCTATGGCGGTGCTAAAGCCATATTCCGTGAATGGAGCACCCAAACATTCATTGCCTAGGGCCGCTTGCCCCTCTGTCAACAAATGACAAAACGCCGTGGCAATAATAACTCCACTCCCGACATAGCGTAGCATGAAAAAGACCCATCCCGGGACATTAAATTTTGAGCATGAAAAGATCAACGGTAGAAAAGCACCCACGGCACTGGTTGCAAAAACGATAAAAACAGAGGCTATACGAAGCTGCCAGTGGTCTCCGTTGTAGTCATTCCCTGAACCGCATTCCATGGCAAATATCGTCTAAATTGGGGAATCAAGGGAGATTTTTGGTCTGTGTTATAGTTTTTAAACATCCAGAATAATGATTTATAGTGGTTTAACGTTTTGCAACTCTTGGCACTCGCGATGAACCGATGGATGGGTTCATAATGAAGGGAAAGCCAAGAGAGACTACTACCACACTCTTCAATCGATTATAAGCCAAGATTACCATGGATATCTATAGGCTGACGCTGTTATGTATAGGCGAAACGAAGGATCTCTTCTCTATTCATTTATGCAATATAGCCTTCGCTTCAAATTGGTTATGGGTAAAGGGAAGCTATACACAGGACTCTCATTTGCAGCCAATGATAATCCCAAAACGGACAATTTGCAGCCAAGTTATTGCACAGTCGGTAAACAGTTAGTCGATGCATATATTCTATTTAACAAGTACATAATTCATGTAAGAAACTAGCAGCTTCTCCTCTTTCTTCAGCTCTCATTAAACTTTCTCCGATCAAGTATCCATCAACTCCCTGACTCTTATAATCTATGACATCTTTAACAGAGGTAATCCCACTTAAAGCCAATACCAATACATTTCTGCCACTGGTTTTAGCACCCTCGAGCAAGTTGGTAGTAGTGTTTAAATCGACATCGAAATTGACTAAATTTCTATTATTAACCCCAATTACCATTGGTTCTTTGGTACCCAAGGTCAATGCCACTTTCAATTCGGCATCGTTATTAATTTCCACCAAGGGGACCATACCCAAACTGTGAGAGTATTCATATAATTCCTTTAATGACTCGGCGTCTAACATCTTAACAATTAACAAAACGGAATCGGCTCCATGTAATCTTGCCTCTAAGATTTGATATTTGTTGAAGATGAATTCTTTTCTTAATATTGCCGGACGAGACTCTAAATTTTCAACGCTACGACGAATCAACGACATGTCTTCAATACTTCCCTTGAACCAGGTTGGCTCAGTTAGCACGGAAATTGCAGAACATCCATTTTTAGCATAAGTGGTAGCTTGGTTTACTGGATTGGCTTTTATGTTGATAATCCCTTTTGAAGGAGAGGCTCTCTTGAATTCACTCAATATTATGTTTTTATTTTCTTGTTTAGTTTGGCTTAGTCTTTCGTAAAAATCTATGAGTTTAGGGGCCAAGCCAAGTTCAACATATTGTTCAAGTTCTTCGAAAGATTTACCAGGTAATTTACTAATCTCTTCGTAATCTTGTTTTCTTTGATTGTAAATCTTGACTAAAATATTTTCCTTCGGTTGTTTTGATTCAGATTCAGACCAAAATCCTCCATTGATTTTCAAAATATTGTCAATCATGATTTGACCAGCCTCGGTCAAAATCGACTCTGGATGGAATTGAACCCCTTCAATAGTGTATTTCTTGTGTCTTACTCCCATAATAATCTCAGGATTGGTCTCGGTGGTAGCCGTCACTTCCAAACATTCGGGCAAAGATTGGATACTTCCAGCCAAAGAATGGTATCTGGTAACAGCAATACTTTGAGGAATGTCATTGAACATACCTTTCCCATCGTGACTTATAAGAGTCGTCTTACCATGAACGATTTCACCGGCTGAAGATACAATTCCTCCGAAAACTTCAAACATACATTGTAACCCCATACAAACACCTACTATAGGTAATTTCCCTTTGAAATGGTCTATCAATTCTTTACTGATTCCGGCATCAGTCGAAGGATGCCCAGGACCCGGGCTGATAAAAATAAGATCCGGCTTTATTTCATTTTCAACTTGTTTAACGGTGATTTCGTCGTTTCTAAAAACGTCCACTTTCTGACAGAATTCACTCTGGTTAAGGTATTGATACAAATTCCAGGTGAAGGAATCATAATTATCGATCATCAACACATTTTTTTTGATTGGCATTGTGTGGGTGGATTTGGTCTGAAATAAATTTTTCAATTTTTCACTCATGACTCACTGTACAGGATTATCAATATTTTTTTTTTCTAGACCTGCAGACAAATTATATCTTACTTATCTGCTGTATTCGTATATATTATGTTTTTCTACTGCTAGGTCCACCCCGTTTTTATTTACTTCGAAGTATCTACTCTAACTACTTTCTTGATCTGAGTCTCTTGGCTACAGGAGTAGCGGACCCCGTAGCCATGGCTTCTGTTTGTTCTGTTTGTTCTAGTCCCGTTGTCTCTACAGTATCTACCTTTCCCTTTTCAAACTCGACTCCTTTCAATACCACCAGACTGACCACTTCTAAAATTAACATGAACAATGAACTCAACATTGCTAATATGTAATTGGAGATCGTCGTTCCAATATCCAACCAACTGCCCTCTGTTTTGACTAGGAAGAAGAAATTCAATGACAAAATATCACTGGTACTTATAATCAATGTCGAAATGGTGAATTTTTCGATTTCCAATTGATAATTCATGATTCCTAGACAAGTAGAAAGCAAAATATATGGGATGAGAAGCTTAAGCATGAGTAAAGCTCCCATTGGGAATGGGTCGAAAATTGGAATCAATCTATAGACAGAATCTAGGGAAAAGGTCGATATAGATACAATATTACCAGTTCCAAAAAATGCAAGTTGTAAAAAGAAAAATCCAATAATTGTCACTCGAAGACTTTGACCCCATTTACTCATATTGGTGGCTTTCAAGTACTTTAATTTCTTTTCGATCACAAGCCACTCAAGTAAAGTCAATGAATACCCTATATAAAACAATAATTCATAGGATATAGTCAAAATAATAAATGTAGGTACAAAAGTTAAGAATATAATCAAAAGTCTGACTTCATAATTGGAAGTTGATTTGAAAGCAAATGTACTAGGAATTACAAGAAGTGATACCACAAAAGTAATCCAATTAGTGACTTGACTTCCCAAAGGTAACCCTTGACGTTTTTGAAGCAGATCGATAGCTATGTTTGTACTTATGGTCATGATCACGATGCAAACACTTTGAAATAACACCAACCATTTAATATGGTAGTCGACATGGAATTTTTGTGTTAAGTACTTATATCCAATTACCCCAATTATCAAACAAAATAGGGAGCCTATATTGATTTGCATGACATCTTCGGTTTTGATTGGATTCAAATTCGTAAAAACAGTCATGGAAGTACATGTAGTGAACCATAACCCTTTCAACCAACTCTCAAGTTCAAAAAACATCGGATATACCCCAATAAGTACAAATAGCACCGAAAAGATTACCCGGTTAAAGAATCCATAAACAATACTTTCATACATACCAATGAAGGACACAATTACCAAACTCTTGGTGAAGAAACTCATATTCAGGAAAAGCTCTCCAAAACCTTGCACCAAATTTCTCTTATTGATCAATATATTATACCAGAAATATATTGGAAATAATGAATACATATAGTAGTTGAAAGGAGAGTTTTGGTAATATAACATGTAAACAATAAATGAAGCAACAGTACCGAAAACTGCATTATAAGTCAAGTATACTTGTTCTTGGGAAGTTTCGGTAAGAATGAACAATTTTAAGAAAATGATTAATGCAAAAATAATCCAACCAACGAATCCAAGAGTCACAATACCTCTTAAAAACATCCAGTTATAAGTTTGAAGATAGTTCAAACCAGCCAATGCTTCGGTACTTAATTCATTACACAAAGCTATCACTTGTTTTTCGATTTGTCCATGTTCGGACACATCTTCTTCGTAAACATCTTCCAATTGAGCAATTAAGGATTCGATGCTTTTCCGATATTGAGGTATGGAGTTCTCCTCAAAGTGGGGATACGGTTTGAATTTGAATTGATGGTTATACACTTCCCGTTCTTTGACATAATATTGTTCTACAAGAGCTAAAGCATTAGCGTATAAGCCTTTAACCTTTGTGAGCATAGGATCTGAAAGGACATCTATTGGAAGTTCCCCAACCGAGTTCTTAGGATAATTAGTTCCGATCAAATAAGCCATTAATGGAGATATATCAGCTTGTTTTACATCATTCCTGACTAAATGTTCAAATTCCCAAGTATTGAAATAGTCCGCTTCGTATCCCGACTTGACAGGATCCTGAAGATCCAATTGTTCAGAGCTAGCGATTTCAGGTTGTTTGATTCCAGCTCCCCAAGTCACTAAAGGAGTCCTAGTGTTGTCGGGATGACCGTCACCATGAGAGCCGAAATCAGACATACCATGATCTGCAGTAAATACAAAGGAAGTTTTATCGTCTCCAAAAAACTCTTCAATCTTTGGGACTAATTTAGATAATTCTGAATCTACGTATTGTAAGTTGTCATAATATTCAGCAGAATATGGTCTGAAGGCATGGCCAGCGGTATCTAAACCTAAAAGATGCAAGAAGAACACATTACCATCTTTTCTTAATTCAGCATCCAAAGTACTGTTGGTGGTCAGATTATCAAGTAAACCATTGAAATGGTCAAATACAAATCTATCTAGCTCAATTGTGTCAGAAGTGAAATCTTCAAATTCATGACCGTACATGTGACAGTCGATCTTACCAGGAACAACTTCCCCAATTGAAAAAATCGGTAAAATATCAGGGCTTCCAAATGAATAAGTATGGGTACTTTGGTTGAAAAAGGAATCGAAGTCAACTGGATTTTCTTTCCATCCTTTTGTGACTGCACTGACATCTTCATAAAATCCGGAAATAAGTGCTACGTGCCCCGGTCTTGATTCCGTGGGCATTCTGGTGTTAGAAATCCCCCAACGACCCCGATTTGCCACAGTCTTCCTCAAAAAAGGGGCCATGTATTTGTACTCTCCTGTGGTAGGATGGTGGAGTTTTTGGAATGTTTTATCGGCTCTCAATCCGTCTCCAACAATAAGAACCAACCGTTTCGCAGGTGGGGTCTCATTTGAAACATGTTGGTCCATACCGTGAACAAGCGGTGAAACGAAGTATATATCGAATATCAGCCAAAGGTAAAAGACATGAAAAAGAAGCCCCACAAAAAGAAGCAACTGTCTTTGTTTGTTCATTTTGGTGGTTTAGTGTAGTCAGAATAATTTCCAATTTTCAATTTTTTTTCAGACGCGATTGAGACACCGTGTGGTTATTTGCAGCCAAATCCAAATAAGAAAGTAGCCATGTTGCTACCGGGTTCTTTGATTTTGTTGTAGCGTATGGTGCAAGTCTTTGGCTAGTTGATGATATACACGGTATCTTTAGTAAGCTATGTTTTACTGGTTAGGTGTAAGTTAGTGGGTAGTTTTGTATTTATTTATATTCTATTTACTACGTTCCTGCATCTGGGTTCTTTTTGCACCCATTTTTTTACAACCAAATGCTCAAATGCTTGTAGAAATGAATAATAACGATGCATTTATTACACATATTAGCCCTATCAGACCTAAACCTGGTATATGTGAATGAAAAAGTACGGATTGTTTTCGTGCTCAATATATTTCGTATTCCGGTCGATTTAAACCAAGTCTATTTTTATTCTCAAAACATATTCATTCAAATACAAACTAAAAACTAAAAACGAAAAAGATAATAAATCCCAAGCACAAACACTAGACTAAAACTTCTACTGTTCTAACTTTACAGTCATGACAAGAAGAAGGGGTTTCTATTGCAAAGTAGTACAAAGAAGATCCTCCGCAAACGGCAAAACCGTCAGAACTTCCGTTGAAGTATAAAGAGCTGTTTGGAACTTCGATAAGATCGGAAACCCCGTCGCTTTCTTTGAAAATAACTTCATCTCCAGAAACCGCCATGTATAACTTCTTACCGTCAGATTCGTCGCTAATGAAGCTATCTTTGTTGAAAATGTGGACTTCTTCACCAACATCAGCTGACCCCCCTTTTCCGGGTTGGATACGTAACTTATCTGAAGCGCCATTTGGCTGTTCAATTTCCAAGTAGACTTTGCTGGATTTTGGTGCAGTTTGGGGAACTGGGTTAGCAGCGACTAATCCGAGAGCACAAATAATAATGGTTGCAAATTTCATTGTTGTAGCGGTTGTAATTGTTAGATAAAAACATTTTTATGGCTATTTCTTCTGTATTTATACTTTTATTTGATTTGAGGCTTGTGGGATTCAATGTTTTGCCAGGCTATAGCCGTCTACTTCTTGTTTGCATTTAAAACCGTAAGGCACTTCTTCGATTATTTTTAGAAGCCGCATCGAAACCGTATATGCGCCAGATGATAAATTTATTTGTAGTTACCTGCATGCCCCCTGACTACCGGCATTAGATAAGGCTGAACAAGATATGCCGGGAAACTTTCCATTTGGGGAAACTGACTTAAAAGGAAACATTTTATAGATTCACACGGAAAATTGGCTTCAATTCTGAGAAAATTCCAGTACCATATTGTGTCACTTCATTCCACCGGATATATCGAGCTTCTAGATCTTGGAAAAGTGTAAGGGTTCTTGAGCGATCTACGGTTCTATCCTGCATAAATATACTCAATTATTTACCTTTTAATTATAGGACGCCGTATACGATCACCTAAGAGTAGCATCTAAATAGGCAGAGGCGCTTTCAGGAGTACCACCACTGGTGGAGCATATCATGTAATAGGAAAAGAACGGCACTTTTCATTATACTAACCGTAGTAAAGTTTGAGATTAATACGTCTGTCTATTTTTACATATTATACATATTTAACAATCGTTAATTTATTCAGCGTAATTAACACGTTGTCTCTTCGATGTTCTACTTCTAGTGTAACGTTTGTGAGGTTCGTCCTCAGATTCTTCGTCCGATATGACGACTATCTCAGGTTCGATTTCAGTTTTCTGAGTATCCAGAGTCTCAGAGTGTTTATGAGAGAGACTTTTCACGACAAATTGTACAAAATACTCCATATAAGTGGCGTCTCCATCATTTTCCGGTATTTTTGAAACCCATATTAACATATCCCAGCAGCTTTTGAAATCATTGCCGACTAGACCCGGAAGTAATTCCCTGTTCTTCAAGAGTTCGAGCAACACATCGATGACTACATCACCAGGACAGCTACTACTGACATGCTCTCTCATTCCACATTCTTTGCATAAACCTATGGTGTTTGATAATATTTTTTTCCATAATTTCTTAACCTTCCTCTTGATGATCCTAGTCTCCAATGGAAAGCCCTTCTCGAGGAGTGAATATTCATTTTTAATAATTTCACAACTCTCCTTGATATCAAAGTCTATTTTCATCCCTCTTTGAAAATTCTCTGGTTCCTGACAAACAGAGTGTCTATCGACAATTATTTGGGTCTTTTCATTATCTCCAAATAAACCCACGTATAAATCAAATAAGGACTCGCCATTTTGTATCTTGTCCTTTAGCTCCAGAAAGCAATTCTCCTCAATTGCCAGGGCCATGATTAGTCCCAAATAAAATCTACCTTTACATAACACCCCCTTCTCATGGCAACCCAATAACTTATTTGCTTCTTCTTCCTCTAAACCACAACCTTGACAAACGCCTTTCTTAAGTTCAACGCCAAACATTTTAGCGTCAAATAACTCATAGAAATCTTGACATGATTCGTCAAGCAATTGAATTTCTGGGACCATAGCCATTTTGATAGTGATGTGTTGTGCTTCCTCTATGCCCTCTGACTTACATATAAAACAAATGGGAGAATGCAGTTCACCGCATGATTCAGAAACACCTTCTAGTTCTCTATTTATCTGGGAATTTATACATGACTCAAAATTGCTATTGTCTTGCTTTCTCGAAATATATACGGTCTTGGGTTCTCCACCGTCGAAAACAGAATCACATACCCTTGTCATATCTAAGATGTTGATTTCGTCTCCGATAAACATAATTGTGTTCAAGTTTGTACTATCTATTCCATGAAAAATAGGGTCTTCGCTAATCAAAACTTTGGCCTTGCCAGAATTATCCAAATTGACTTGTCGGGTTCTTATATCCTCACCTGCTCTGAAGATTACACAGTCTGATACACGTGTGAATTTTTCCGAGACATGGGCAATATGATCAGTAAACACTAAACACTTCTCTTGGTCTTTCAATTCCTCGTATATTTCAAATGCCATTCCCCACGAGTCAAAGTCATCCAATCCAATATATTGGATATTTCTTATAGTTTTCTTCTCTTTGAAAACTTTATTTTGCCGACCGTCACTAGTCACTTCAGGGAGCGAGTCTCTTATGCTCATCGGAAGAGGCCCAGATAAAAATGTTTGGGGGTACATCTCCAATTGCTCCATGCAACGTAAAATTAATTTCCCAAATACTGGGTGCTTGATCAAGTGGTGGGCGTCATCGAACACTACTCTTCGAATCAATAAATCTCCTTCGCCATCTTGTATTTTGCTGACTAACAAGAGAAACCGATCGATGTGTTCAGGTGATAATATTATTAGATCTTCCCCATCATATAAATAGCCGGATGGTGAAAAGACTTTGACTTTCAACTTCTGCCCCAAGCTCTCCATTAGTGTTCCGTTCAAGGTCGGTAATGGTGTTATCATTATAGTGACGAATGGGAATCGTAGTCCTGTCTCTAGCATCACGGGAATGACAATTGCGTCGGTATCTAGCTTATTCCGGTTGTTTATGTAGTATATATTATCGACCAGATAAAAGATTTCCCAGACCAAATCCTCCTTGAGCCCTGGATATTTGAAGTCTTTGACGTGAGCTCTTGCAGATTCTTTTTGGGAAATGGGGATTTCTTTCTCGATGTACTGTTGGATGCGGTCCACCACTTTATTTGTGTCAGTTTTGGGGGCTTGCTTCAACTTTTCCTTCCAAGATTCACTTACCTTCAATTTTTCCTTCCAAGATTCACTTACCTTCAACCTGACCCTATCGATAATTCTCTTTTCATTTATGGGGCTTCCTAAATATTTTTCCCCTTTGATAAAGCTCTGAAAATTCTTTCTTTTGAGAAGCGAAAGGCAATTTTCAAGTGAAGATAGTCCGTATTTGACGCTATAGGTATCCTCCATGAAGTGTTCTATGTAAGTTTCAGCACGAGAAATCATTTTTGCAAATCCAATACTTACAAAAACGTTACTTGAATATTCTTGGGACCTCCCAATGTCATAATTTACTTGACCTCTGTCCCTACCATCAAAAAGTTGTAGAGCCAAACTGTATTCAATTGGCCGCATCACTATCATATAATGTAGCAATATCTTATGGACCTCCGGAGAAATGACTTTTGGGTAACACTCTATTTCTTCTCCAGTATACTCAGCATTTAATGGAAGGTTGATCTCTGCATGATCCTGCCCAAAGAAAATATTTCTCTTTATTTCATCAATATTCCGATACCGCAAGCCTTGTAAATCTTTGAAAGAAAAAGGGGCCCCGACATCTATAGCTATTGCTAAAAAAATTGGGACAGTCAATTTTTTAATAATCAGTAATAACCTTCTAGTGACTTTTCTCGATTCGCTTGTATGATTTAAATCATAATGCCGAAAGAGAAAATTCGTAAGATAAGGCAGATCTAACTGTCGTGATTCAAAAGCTGAATAGCCAGGATCATCTATGTTTGGGTCATCCAATATACAATCTTTATACAGTTCATGGAGAGAATCAACGTCAGTAAAAAATTGAATGTTTTCAGTGGCAAGAATATCTTTTAATCCCAGTCTATAATCATATATCAATTTATCAAGCAATTGACCTAAGTTGCTGGATGTCAAAGTTATCTCTTCGTTGAGTTTAGTCTCTCCCCAATTCGGGGTTTGCAGGTCTATGGTATTTATAATTTCTGCCTGTTTCTTGATCATGTAAAGATAAACACTATGATCCAAATTCACGTCATCATCATCCTTGCTGGAAAAATAATTCAATAAGCAAAACCCAAAACACTTGGTTATTGTGTTATATTTCCTGTTCTTCAAGTTTCCTCTCCAATGTCTTGTTTTGTCAATTAGAGTGAGAATTAATGGAATTTTGATCTCATCGAATCTATCTCTGGATATTAGTATGGATGGTAGCTCAACTTCAAAGAATTTCTTGATGTCACTCCCCAAACGTGATCCTTCTACATCGTATCCTTTCATTTTCATCGCAACATAAAGAAAGGTACACGAGTAAACGCCAAGCCAGCTGGCGAGCGATGGTTGAATATATATACCATAGTTTTTGAGCATTTCTGCAGCTCTGGGCGCTTTGCTTTCATCATATTTAGCGTTTTTGCAATAATACGAAACACAAGATTTGAAACTCTCAGGCACCGTCTTTTGCTGAGGATACAAGTGCCCATATTTTGTCATAAATTGTCGATAGTCTCCAAGGTCGTCTTCTTGCAATCTAAGTAGCTCTTTGTCAAACTCATCATCCGGGCTTTCATTCTCCGTTTCCTTCAAAAAGTACGTGTAATTATTCCTCTGGATATTAACTCGATATCCTCTACAGACAGTCCAAATGGGCTCCTTGCCTCGATGACTTCGTTGTGAGTGGCTCCTAATCTTGTATGTGGCATCAGCCATCCACGAGTTACACAAATTGCACATGAAGTACTCCTGAGTTGGAGCCCCAAGAATTTCCTCATTGGGGATCCATACGATTGTCGTCTTGCGATAATAATCCAACGACTCAACCTCTCTCTCTAGTTCTTCTTTGACCTGGTCTCTTAGATCCGGCTCCACATAAGTTTCCAAATCGTCAAACGCTCGGGACACCACATTGACCAATTGTCGTGATAGATTATTAACCACGAGAACAACGCCATTTATTTTCACAACACTGAACGGGCCGATGTCTTTATACTCCATCTTGTGTTTTTTTTTTCGCTCTTTCGAAGACATCATATAGTCGGAGTATGGGTTATTTTGGGTGACCGAGATGGGAGCTTGTGGAACGATCTAGGGGGTTTATAGACTTGTATAGTTAGTGAAATTGTTATTCTTGGGGTCTTTTTGGGATATTTCTCTCTGTTGGCTCTTATACGTGATGCGATCCTGTGGGCCAGAATTTTGCAGCCATATCTGAGGGACGGTGGTGAGTTGAAGAGATACACGAACATGTAGTTTATATAGAGGACCAACTCCAGTCTATGTCGCTGAAGCAAGAGGTATCTGGCATGCTTGATGGAATGGTGGTTTTTAAGATGTTCAGCGTTTTGTGATTATTTGGAAAAAGATCTGATAGATGTTGGTTGAATTCTCTCTTCAATTGGCTTTACGGGAGAGAATATATCGAAGCTTAGCAAGATTCTATTTGTTCAGGCTCTTCTTAAAGTTTTGCTTCATTATATAGTGTTTCCCCTTTTGGCTTGAAGTATTTTATTTCAAGGTCTCTTCGGTTTCGATAACAATTCAAGCTATGATTTCCACGTTTCTTCAACATTTTAAGGAAGATATGGAATGCTTGAAGTTCAGGAGTAATAAGCTCTTCTGAAATGCTTAACGTTTTCTGGCTTGTGGCGGAGTTCAACTGTTCCAGCAAGTCTGCTTTATTTCCTGCTCTCTTTTGAAATGGCAAAGAGATTAGTACCAAACATCCACGAGAAATGAACTGTTAGATTAAGGAAGTAAAACAACAATAGAATTAGCTGATTATAACGGCTATACTTGTAAAAGATTGAAAAAGAATGATAGAAGTACTTCAATCATTCTTGATATGTGCACCTTCATAGGGATTAATTAGGAGCATTTTTGGATAACTATCCATTTACCGTGGACAGTGGGAGAATCAAGATACCACCCATGGAACCTAAGTGGTATTTACTAATCATATGCTGGATTTACCGTAATATTTTGATTCTCTACAAAATTTGGGCTTTGAGAGAAGATGCAAAATTTAACCTTAGGAAGATAGCAGAAATAATGGGATTTTGGGCCAGGTTTTTGGTTTCTATAAAACAGTCAATATATATATATACTACGTAGAGTTAAAATCCATGGAACTAGGTTACTTCGAAAGTCCTCTAACTGTTGGAACTTTTATGTTGGTAATGGGTTATAGAAATTCTTTTTTGATATGCTGATATTCTCAGTAGCAAGGATTTTCAAATCCGGATAAGGTGCTGATCTAATCGAAAGCAGGCTTGGGAATTATTATGGTTTTCAATATATCCCACAACAGTGATAAGTATGTATAGAAGAAATTGAAGCTGGAGTAGCTTTTGTTAGCGAAACCCCCTCCAATTTTGGCTGCAAACTCTTTAAAAAGCGGTTTGCTCAATTCTTCTTGCAAGTATCAAAACTATGTACATGTACGTAATGAAATATCTTACACTTATTGGAAAAGAATTAGACGATAAGGAAGTAGAATATTCATTCTGGTCTTAAAGCTCCAGAAGCTCCTAAATAAAAAAAAATCATGATAATATATAAACCCTAAACTACTGTATACTAGCTCGTTCTCCCATTCCTTAACATTTACTACCATGAAGATCGTGATTTATTGTAAAAGAGTATACGTGACAACTCATATACACTACCAACACTGACTCATAACATCGTAGAATTTAATATGGAACTACACTAATATACAAACTATGAATTAAGAATCCCAGTTATGCGGACCCAGTTGTAATTTTGTTGGTATTCTCTCATTACTTGGGTAAAAACTTTAGTATTTTCTGCCAAATTAGAAGTTACTAAAGAATCCTGATGAAGACATTCAAGGTAAGTTGTGAATGCATCAAGGTTTTTATTATAAGTATTGAAAAGCTCAGTATCTCTACTTGCTCTTTCAGCTTGATAATTAATTATTTTGGTTCGGTAATCCAAAAATTTCCGTTGATATTGATCAATATTATGAGCATATTTATCCCATTTCTGTTTGGTTAATTCTGAATTTATAGATATACGTGGTGGGCTGGGGCCCTTGATAGAATTTACAATACTAGATGCATTAAAATCCAACATGGTAAGACCTTGTCTTTTGGAATTATGTTTTGCACCAGCATTGAATCCTCTAGTCTGGCCACGGTTTATAGGCGTGTGCAAAGTTTCCGCCTTTGATTTTCCATTAGAAAATTCAGAGATTTTAACTCTCTTGGAATGACGGGCAGACGTTTCTTGAGATGACCTTCTACCATTATCTGGAAGGTGTTGTCGTAAAGTTTCGAGATCATCATTTCCAATGTCTTTTCCCAACATCAGCAGTATATCACCCAACGAAAAGGAGGAAGTTTTGGTTCTTTTATTTGGTTTAAAGGTCCCGTCACCATCCGCTTGAGGATCAGGAATAGAATTTGATCTTGGAGGTTCCTGTGCGTTATTCTCTTCATATTCTTCGAACACGGGTTCTTCAAGATCAATTGGGACCTCCTCGGTTTCCCCAACACCTATATTGTATTCGAAAGAAGTTTCTTGGTGTTGAGGCTCTGGTGATTGAGTTTCACGACCACTGGTTTCACCTTCCGAGCTTTGGTATTCAAATTTGAACTCGGGGTTGCCATTTCCATTTTCATAATTATTGAAAATGGGGTTTTCGGTTTGAACTTCGTCTTCAGGTCGAAAGAAGTGTGGTTCGGGTCTAGGTGCCAGATCTTCCACTTCAGTTTCATCTTCCAACACTATTGGATCCGCTTGATCACCTTTTTCCAAATCAATACTTTCGGATTCGGAATGACTGTGATTTTGGCCATTACGACTAGATTTACTAGATCGGAAGATATCACCGTTAAAAGATCTAAGGGGCTCAGACCATTGGGCACGATATGCTTGTCTTTTGCGTTGATTATACATTTTTTCTTCAAAAGATTCGTGAAAAGCCTCTTGAGTTCTAGCTTTCTCTCTTCGATCTTCTTCTCGTTTCCGCTCTTGTCTTTTCATTTCCTTGAGTTTCTCTAAGTGAGCCTGCTTTGTTGCTTCCATTTGCCGCCTTATTTCTTCTCTTTCTCTATCAGCAGCTTCTCTTGCCCTTCTCAACTCCGATTCTCTTCTGATCTTTTCCATTTGTGCTTGTTTCTGTTTTTCTAGAAGATCCTCAGTGGTGAAATGAGCTCTGAAATGCCCCCAGGCAAAATTCGTATTAGCAGTAAATGAAAAGCTCGAACTAGAACCACTAGAAGAGCCGCCGTTCCTGGCGTTGTTGGAACCGTAAATTCCCTGGGAAATATCGTATTTGCTTCTTGTATCGGCCGATCTTAAAATCTCGTAAGCCCGTTGGATCTCTATGAAAAGATCATGGTGTCTCGGATCCTTGGACTTATCAGGATGATACTTGATCACTAGTTTCTTATAAGCTCGAGAGATTTCATCTTGTGTAGCAGTTCGGGGAACGCCAAGTGTTTGGTAATGATCCGACATTTGTAACGGATCTCGGTGCAAAACACAAATACTGGAGTCTATAAATGTATGTCAGCTTTTGAATTGGTGATGTGTAATTAAAGATGTTTGTGCGGCGTACTGTGAGATGTAAAGTTTACTCAAATACGTGTCATTTCGACAAGTACTTTGTATTCGAAGGGGGGTTCCGTTGTTCTGTCATTGTAATGACTGCTTGTCTATATTCGCCTGTTCATTTCTCTCATGCTGATTAAGGGCTTAAATTTGGATAGTCCTGATGTCAAATGATTCCTGATGTCAGGCTTTTTGCACCCATTTGGCTTAGCCATGTCAGCCGCTATATATACTACTATGTTTACTACTATCCCATATTATATTAATTACATATTAAGCACGTACAATCTACTATTACTCTATTCGACGTCATCGGTGACCCTTTGAATTGAATATTTGTTGAAGGCGTCTAAGACAACTCTAGCGTATTCTGGAATCTTAGCTTCCTTGGATTTATCTAAAGCAAAAATCAGCTGGACTGAAGTTTCCTTTCCTCCGTTGTAATCTTTTGGTAATAAGTCTTTTGCAAACCATTCGGATAAGTTCCCCGAATTCAAAGGTTTGAATTTCTTGATGGTTTCTTCACTTATAAGACCAATTGTCGTTATAAAAGAGAACATCCAACTCATAAGAGTTGGAATGTTAATGAAGAACTTGGTGGACAACAATTCAGGATAATTTGCCCCGAATATTGCAATGACTTCTTTAGTTGAACTTCTCATGTTCTTATCGGCTCTAAATATCGATACATTATTGTAATCATGGACCTGAACAATTTTATGATTTTTGGAATTTGTGAAATCAGTAAACACTAAGGACTTTTCCATTAATCCAACCCTCCATCTAAGAAACGTTGAACCCGGTAATTTCGACTCTTCCCCTCCAAATTTCTCGAAAAGCTTCTTGGGTGTTTTGACATTACCATATAAATTCCAAGTCCCAACTTGAAAGTTATCAATACCAACGGTTGGGAAATAAGTAACGACTCCCAATCTGTCCAATTCTTGGTCAAAATTTTCGTTGAACGCAGCAGATAAGGGCATGAATTCTTTTCTCCATTTCAAAGTTTCTACGAGTTTTGTGGCTGTGATATCAACATCATATTCGTTGGCAATAAGGAATTTCAATAAGATTTCATTTCGGATTTCGGGAATAACATATTCCTTTGAGTCACCGTTGATTCTATAACCGAATATTTCATCATATTCAGCTCTTTCTGTGAGCTTGGGGATCATATCTATGATCTTTTGGAGCTTTTCCAGTTGTTCAGGTGATAATTGTACGGCTTTAACCAACAGTTTGGTAACTTTGTCATTTTCAACTGTTTTGGCTTCGGCTCTTTCAACTTTAGGTTCATTCACTTGTCCGTTAGTAGAACCTTTAGTCTCAGAAACAATTGGAGTTTTTTCCGGTTCAGCAATTGTAGTTTCTTTATTTTCTGACATGTCTTGAACGAAAATCAAATACCGATATGAGCGAGAGAAAAACTAATCTAATCCATCATGAGCCGTCTTGTCCTGCGAGAGGCTGGAAGTTTCAAAGTTTAATTCTTGGGACTTTGTGGCTGTATCTAGAATGTTTGGGTTTTGAACATGTTTTTGTAATATTCTTAATTCTATGTAGGTTCAGTGCAATGTATTTGTTCTATTTGGAAGTGTAATTGTCTACGAAAAATTAGTAAGTTATATATATAGTTTGATTTCGGCTCATGTTTTGGGAACGAAACTTATCTCGTTACATTTCACTAGTTGTTCGATCCCGGAACAATTCTGAAACTTAAAATATCATTCTTTTTCACATCAACAGTATCTTCTTCACCTACTCTTATCCCACCAACTGTTTCGATTGCAGCAATGGTCACGTCTCCCATAACCTTTCTGGCTACCAGTATGACAGGAGTGCCTCTTTTGACTAATAAACAATTTCTGAAAACTTCTGATCCAGAAGCTCCGGTGAAATTATGGATATTCCTTACTGTATAAACAGGAATTAAATCTAATAAACCAGCAGCACCTTGAAGTAATTGGACTACACCAGTCGAACCAAATCTATAAAGAACCAAATCTCTGATGTTTTCAATTCTAGTTCTGAGTTTATCGTCCATTGGCTTTAAATCTGGATCATCGGGTAAATCATCTTGTGTATCTATGAATTCAGTACCGGTTTCATATTTGATATAATTCTGTGCAGCAAGTTTCCTCAAGAGAATTTCAGTAATTGATGATGTTAGCACAGCCTTTGAATTTGGATATTTCAATATAATCTTACTAACATTCTTATCGCTATCAGGATGATCCATTTTATTAAGCGCAAGCACTGTTGGAAATTTATGATCCATAAATGATTTGACCACTCTTTCAATCATTAAATCATCCCATTCTTGTAAAGGTGGCAATCCTGGAATTGAATCGAGACATTTAGCAATCAAATTCTTATTGGCATAATACCCACCTAATTGTTGTTGTAAAGTATCTAAAGTGCTCGATTTGGTACCTACATGTTTTCTGACAACAGACCCCCATCTTTCCTTCAAATTTCCCAAAATCCATCTGAAAATCTCATCCTGTAACCACTCAATATCCTGAAGTGGATCATAACCTCTCGTCAGTTTCCCTTCACTATCAGTAGTCCCACTCACATCGACAATATGAATTAAACAATCAGCTTCCGTTAAATCAGATAAAAATTTATTACCCAAACCTCTACCTAGATGAGCGTTTGGAACAAGACCCGCCACGTCTAAAAGCATCACGGGGACTCCTCTTTTTCCATTTTGGCAATATCCATATGTTGGTTTACAAGACTGTTGAACACCGAATCTTTGACAAGCACATTCGACTTCAAGATATCCTGTGGCTTTATTTGGGTCAATAGTTGTGAAAGGGAAAGCCCCGATCTTGGCATTAGCATCTGTGAGAGCATTGAGAGTCGTTGACTTTCCTGATGAAGGTTTACCCACTAAACCTATAACAATTTCTTTACCCATGTTGAGGTGGAGGAGTGTGTAGAGCGAGAAGCTAAGATGAGGTCGATAGTAGTGTATACTGTGTCGAAAAAAGGTTGCAAATTTTGCAGCTGCTGCAAATTTAAACCCTCACTGGTGTTTACTGGTGTAATGGTGTAATGGTGTAATGGTGTTTACTGGTTTAATGGTGTTCTACTTCACCGGTGGGTGGATGGACCCGTCTTATTGTATCTCTTAAACATTGTCAGTTTTGCTTATTTATAGCTGGGGTCGATATTCTGTCATATGATTTGTGTGTTTCCACAACTTATACCAAATATGTTTTCTTCCGTGAAGATTGTAGTAGTAAGAGCTGTCCAGTGAATATCAAAAAACCTCTTGATTGGACCTGGTGGTCTTTTCCCGTACAAAACACTACTTAATAATGATAAATCGATATTGAATAATAATATGAAGAGTAGAAAATCTTTCTGATCCAAAGGGCCTATTCCTGGAAGGAAAAATAATCTCTAGTTATCAGTATTATAGAAACTCTATCTTGAGGTATGGATTTGTATCAAAATAACGCCAGAGATAGAGAAATAGTGCAGAAATCAACCAACACTACAGTGTGCGGTTGGTAGCCCGGTGGAGATCCAGTAGTCTCAATGTCTAGTCTCAATGTCTAGTCTCAATGTCACACTTCTCGCATCGTATACCAACACCATGAATATTCAAACAATCTTCTCCAATCTTTTTGGAGGATTTTCCAATGACTTTAAAAAGAAAAACTTTTCATTATACGGCCAATGGATTGGATTGTTAACTATGGTATTATGTTTAGCCCTCGGAATTGCTAATATATTTCATGCTTCCTTAGTTATTATTTTCTCAATTATTTGTATCGTACAAGCTTTGGTTGTTTTATTTGTTGAAGTTCCATTTTTATTGAAAATCTGTCCCTTAACCGATACTTTCGTCAATTTCGTGAAAAATTTCGATGAAAATTGGCCAAGATGTGGTTTTTATTGTTTAATGAGTGTTATTCAATGGTTGAGTTTATTAATTCAAGCTACTAGTTTAATTGTGGTGGCTGTTTTCTTCCTTATAAGTTCCGCTTGTTACGCTTTAGCCGCTATTAAACATCAAGAATATATTAAGACTACCGTAAGTTTGACCGGAAATGACTCGTTAGATGGTCAAGTTAATGATCATATTGTTAGAAATGTCTTGTAGTTAATAAACAGGTGTCAGTAATCTCTTATGTAGGGTAACACGTTGCAGCCAATGGTAGAGTTAGAGAGGAGTCCACGGTATATCGTGTGGCGGCTGAAGAGGTTATAAATATGGGAGGGCTTTTATTGCCGTTGCTTTTGATTCTAGTGTACAATTGGTTGGAAAAGATGTGGAGATTATCGTGTTAATGAAGGGCTGTGGGTCGGGAGATGGAGGTGAGGCGTGGATGCGGACGTGGTAGAAGGCGTGGTGGTCTGAGCCTAGTGGACCGCAGTTCCCGTGCGATCTCGGTACCAGTACTCGGCCAAGGCTTCACGACAGCTTCTCTTTTTGACTCACCCGGTTTTTGTTAAAGGAGAATCAAAGAACCATCGCTCAGAAACTGTGGTCGTAGTTATAATTTTCTCCTTTTTGTGTTGAAGAAAACAAAGTCACTTTTCAAGGGGTTTAAATTGAAGAGGAGGTGCGGTATGATATTTACTCTTGAGTGCTCTCAATACTGGAACTTACCAGTACATTCTAGAATTTGTGCGTCTACTAGAAGATCTAAATTCCCTAAAGATTTCGATGGAATCCTCACGATTACTGCGAGTACCGTGGTAAGCTACCACGCCGGGGGCGGGAATTCGCCTAATCTACTGCGAAGGACCCCGCATCTCGAACTTTCTAGAATTTCGCAACCAAGTTGTCTAATCGGGACCTGCTGCAAAAAACGGGTATTTAAATCCCATAAAGTTCTGTAAATATTTTTTTCTTCTATTAACAATAATATACACATTAATTAAAATATGAGTAAAGCTATTGGTATCGATTTAGGAACTACATACTCTTGTGTAGCACATTTTGCTAACGACAGAGTTGAAATCATTGCAAATGATCAAGGTAATAGAACTACCCCATCATACGTTGCATTCACTGACACTGAAAGATTGATCGGTGATGCTGCTAAGAATCAAGCAGCCATGAATCCTGCAAACACTGTTTTTGATGCTAAAAGAATGATTGGTAGAAAGTTTGACGAAGAACAATTGAAAACTGATGTTAAACATTTCCCATTTAAAGTTATTGAAAAGTCAGGAAAACCAGTTATTCAAGTTGAGTTCAAAGGTGAAACAAAAACCTTCACCCCAGAAGAAATTTCTTCAATGGTTTTAGGTAAAATGAAGGAAACTGCTGAAGGTTATTTGGGTGATAAGGTGAACGACGCAGTTGTCACTGTCCCAGCTTATTTCAATGATTCTGAAAGACAAGCTACTAAAGATGCTGGTTTAATTGCTGGTTTGAATGTCTTGAGAATTATCAATGAACCAACTGCTGCTGCCATTGCCTACGGTTTAGATAAAAAATCTAACACCACTGGTGAACAAAATGTTTTGATTTTTGATTTAGGTGGTGGTACTTTTGATGTTTCTCTTTTAGCCATTGATGAAGGTATCTTCGAAGTTAAAGCTACTGCAGGTGATACTCACTTAGGTGGTGAAGATTTCGATCACAGATTGGTTAATCACTTTATCAATGAATTTAAGAGAAAAAATAAGAAAGACATTTCCGGTAATCAAAGAGCTTTAAGAAGATTAAGAACTGCTTGTGAAAGAGCAAAGAGAAGTTTATCTTCTTCTGCTCAAACCTCTATTGAGATCGACTCTTTGTACGAAGGTATCGACTTTTATACTTCAATTACCAGAGCTAGATTTGAAGAATTATGTGCCGATTTATTTAGATCAACTGTCGATCCAGTTGAAAAAGTCTTGAAAGATGCTAAAGTTGACAAATCTCAAGTTGATGAGATTGTCTTAGTCGGTGGTTCTACCAGAATTCCAAAGATCCAAAAATTAGTTTCGGATTTCTTCAATGGTAAAGAACCAAATAAGTCTATCAACCCAGATGAAGCCGTGGCTTACGGTGCCGCCGTTCAAGCTGCTATCTTAACTGGTGACACTTCTTCAAAGACTCAAGATTTGTTATTGTTGGATGTTGCTCCATTATCATTAGGTATTGAAACTGCTGGTGGTATAATGACCAAGTTGATCCCAAGAAATTCGACTATCCCAACTAAGAAGTCTGAAACTTTCTCTACCTATGCTGATAACCAACCAGGTGTCTTGATTCAAGTTTTTGAAGGTGAAAGAGCAAAGACTAAAGATAATAACTTGTTGGGTAAATTCGAATTATCAGGTATCCCACCAGCTCCAAGAGGTGTTCCACAAATTGAAGTTACTTTCGATGTGGATGCTAATGGTATTTTGAATGTTTCTGCTGTTGAAAAAGGTACCGGTAAGGTTCAAAAGATTACTATTACCAACGATAAAGGTAGATTATCTAAAGATGATATTGAAAGAATGGTCTCTGAAGCCGAAAAATTCAAAGAAGAAGACGAAAAGGAAGCTTCAAGAGTTCAAGCTAAGAATGGTTTGGAATCTTATGCTTATCAATTGAAGAATACTGTCACTGACGGTGAAATGAAGGATAAGATTCCTGCTGATGATAAAGAAAAATTATCAAAGGCAATTGATGAAACTATTACTTGGTTAGATGAATCTCAACAAGCAACAACTGAAGAATACGCTGATAGACAAAAGGAGTTGGAATCTGTTGCTAATCCAATTATGACTGCTGCTTATCAAGCAGCTGGTGGTGCTGAAGGTGCCCCAGGTGGAATGCCAGGCGGAATGCCAGGCGGTGCCCCAGGTGGTGGTGCTCCAGGTGGTGGCTCTGATGGTCCAACTGTCGAGGAAGTTGATTAATTTAGTTGATTAATAATGATAAATAATGAGGTAAATAGGTAAAATATATGTAACTAGTAAATAAGGTCCGGTTTGTCCTAAGTTTCTACCGGGTTTTAATATTAACAGTAAAGTTCCAGGAGAATCGCAGGTTGCTCCCAATATATTTCTTTAATAAATCTTTTGGTATTAAAAGTGACACATATTCTTGAAAATCAACAGACACTACTCCATGATGGAAGGAGTAAAGTTAGATAAAGAAGGGGGGTCACGGGTGTAAGGGGGTCTTGTTCAAGCAAGAAAATTCCAGTGTTCCAGATCATTCGGTATGGCCACCTGTCACTATGCGCCCGCCCCAAAATGTGCCCGGCTCAACAAAGTGTGCCCGGCTCGATTGGTAGCATCGCCTTGCTAAAATTAAAATTGTCTGATTATTGTAATTGATTTGTTGTGGCTCGGTTTGTTAGGGGAAGACGTGCACTACTCATAGTGCGGGCGTGGTATAAATTATCTCAAGGATCCACTTTTTTTTTCTTCAGCGACACTTTTTATTAATTTATATTACATCATGAGTACAGATTTCAAGACTACTTTACCACCAAGAAAGAGAGCAAAGACCAAAGAAGAAAAGGAGCAAAGAAGAGTTGAAAGAATTATGAGAAATAGAAGAGCTGCCCATCAATCAAGAGAGAAAAAGAGAAAGTATGTTGAATACTTGGAAGGATACATTCAAAAATTAGTTGGAAATATAGAGACCTTTCAAAGCAATCAAGATTTCTTATTGAAGAAGATGGAAGCTGTTCCATCTTTGGATTTAAAGGATATTGAGAAAAATTTGAAGCCTTTAGACGATTTAGGTGAATATTCTGATTTCAAATTCCAACCATCAGCTGTCACTAGAAAATCAAAATCTCCAATTGAATGCGAATCTCAATCTCATTCTCCAAATGATTCGATGGATAGTGTTACACCTATTTCTCCAGTAAACTCTGATTTTGTTTCACAAATCAAAAAAGAACCAGTTGATACATCTTTATCATCATCGAGTACAGCCGTCACTGATATATCATTTGATGATATTCAAGTTAAGTTGGAAAAAGATGATATGGATATGTTGATTAATCCAATCGACAACTATTTATCACCTGTCTCGATTAATTCTCCAGAAAATTCTCCAATAAATTTATCGTTATATGATTCGAATTTTCCGTTGGATGATTCGAATCATTTGGATTCCCTTTCGAATTCAAATAAAGATTTTGAGCACAACTCAGAAGTAGTTGTTGCATAAATTAATCAAAAAAGTGTTCTCATGGTCGAATTAAGCTCTTTGGTGGAGTACTTCATTGTACTTGTGGTGTTGATTTCTGTATGTTTCATGATGTATGTTGGCCTGCAGTGCCAGTCTTTGAATATGGCGATAATATGGATGATTTCTTCAATTTTAATTGATTTGCGCTCCCGTTAGGTTGAGCGACGGTATATATGGTTTAGGTTGGTAATAATTAATAGTTTAATATAATGGTTTATATGACTTTTTGTCTATATGTTTGATTCTTTTTCTTTTCCCGTTCAATA
This sequence comes from Yamadazyma germanica, assembly GCA_030574815.1. Lineage (NCBI taxonomy): Eukaryota > Fungi > Ascomycota > Pichiomycetes > Serinales > Debaryomycetaceae > Yamadazyma > Yamadazyma germanica. The sequence continues at coordinate 95,734 of JAJMFS010000025.1, read as the reverse complement.
ATTGATCCTTGGACTTCTACAATAATGAAGTCCCAAGTCTTGGATGCTGTTTGTTTGTGTATATATTTAGTTTCTATATATAGCTGGGGTAAGACAAAAAAAAATATCTCCTACCAGCAATTTAACTTTACCGAAAACCCCAGCTCTATATGTTTTCCTTATCGTGTCTCTATATGGTATATATAGCAGTAGATACATCACACGGAAAACTGCTCGTAAAAACTGGCTCTTCTTACCCATAGCTTTGGCTCATGGCCCTAGTCCCTGTGAAAATCAGTAGTATTACCGCCACACTACCGCCGCAAGGCCCTTGCCGCCGCACCAAACCAACTTGATTGCGTTAATTTGACATAAATTAACATCAGATAATGCTTTGTAATTTAAATGATGATATTCTCTTTACCATTTGTCGCTTTCTACCTGCAGATGATATTTTTTATATGTCACTTGTAAACAAACAAATCTATAACGAGCTTCAAGGATCTCGATTCTATCATTTGATGTACCGATCTAAATTCGCTTACAATTCGAATCCAATTGGAGAAAATTGGACTCAAAAATTCAAACTTAGAGCCAGTAAGCAATGTCAAATTTATACCTGGGGAGCTGCCGATTTAGGTAGGTTGGGATATTTGTTAAAAGATGTCCCGGAAGAAAATAAGACCTCAAATCATAATATTAAACTCCCCACTAATTTACGTAATTTTAACAATGAGTTGATCTTGGACGTCAAATCGAATGGATTTAGTTACCAGATTTTAACATCAAGAGGCCTTTATTATACCGGAAGCGATTATCGGAAAAAATACGATATTACAGCCCCTGCACCTCGAGATTCTGATTATAAGCCACCGTTATCCCTTGCTGCTATAGAGACTGCTAGGCGTCCAATAAGACCGGTCAGGTTGAGAATAAGTGGAGGGCCTCAATTTGGTAGAAATCGTGGAATCGGGGGAAATAGAGATACAGCCCCTAATCTTCGTTTCCCACCAAGAGAAATACGTGATCTTCAAGATTTTGCAGAACAACAAGCAATTGAAAATTCAAATAATGTCGATACTCCCGGTATAGACCCTATTGAAAGTAATTTTGTGACTAAAGTTAAATTCCCCAAAGAGGCGGGGAATATTCTCTCTATTTCTAGTGGTAGGCAACATTTTATTGCCTTGGATGATAAGAATCAATTGTTTGTTTGGGATACTGGTTCAAGTACCCAAACTGGTGTCCAGCTTTTATTTCCTGGGTTGAAAGAATACCCTATTCGAACAATCAAAGGTGGATGGAACCTCGCCGGATTTTATGCTAATGATCAACTAATTGTTTGGTATTCAAGAGACCATCTCACCAAAGAAGATCATGAGAGAGAGAATTTCACCTCCAATGCTAGTTATCTATGTTTCGAAGCTCCTGATGTAATTGATTTCCATATTGGTAATGATTTTATTATTATGTTAACTTACAAGGGTGCATTTGTTTACCATGTGGATACTATGCATTATTATTATGAACATGCAGGTGAAGGTAGAACTGATGTGCCTCTAGATGAATGGGAACCTATTACTTCCTATAATAAATGGTTACAAAATGTCAATAATCAAGGTGGAACCAGTTTAAGGTTTTCAAAGATCAATGGATGTTACAATAATTTTGCTATATTTGCAGGTAAACATGTTTTATTTGGAGATAAAAATGGAATCGCAAACGATCAGTCCCCACAAGAGATAGAGTTGCCTCCTGGGGTTATTGAGGTGGAAATGGGAGATTATCATTACCTTGCCTTGACAGATAAGGGACAATTATATAGTTGGGGGATAGAGTCAAATGGATGTGGATGTTTAGGAATTGGCGATAACGAAATCAAGGTTAGAGATGGTAGAAGTAATCTAAAAGTGACAACTCCGACTCTCGTTGAGGGGACTTGGGCTGTTATAACTGCCGCTGGATGGCATTCTGGTGGGATAAAAGTAGCACATGCCGAGTGATGTAGGGTGATGCAAGACGTGCTAACTACGGAATAGCTGGAGCAGAAATAAAGTGTCACAAAATTCAAAAGATTCGGGTGGCAAAAGTAGAAAGGACTTTTTGCTTGGTAAAAAATAATTTTCAGGTAGACCATATAGTAAAACGACAGGTCATTAGATAATTTTGCGGCAATTGAATCGCCTCATCGACTTGATATAGTTCTCCCGCGGAACGATACGTCAAAAGCTGGACCAGTACGACGAAAAATACAGGCGCCGTAGTGCTCGCACCAGTGGACTCGCAGTCGCAGCTCGTGTAACCGTCACTCAAAAATAGCAAGGAATTATTATCACAAATTTATACACAAAGGATCAATCATGACTCAAGAAACTGATTTCCCAACAACTGGGGTAAATTTATCACCTTCTCAATCTCACATCACAAGGCAAAGAAGGCTGTCATCTTTAATTCAACATTTAGAACCTGATACGCAAGATACAAAGATAGATCAACAAATCAATCCAAATTTGAATGCTGATTGGGTTCATTATAAAGGAGCTTGGATTGTTCATTTTGTTGTTATTATATTATTAAAGATTTTCTTTAATTTTATTAGTATATTGGATAATAATTGGAAATGGACTTTGACTAATTTATCTTACAATATTGGTAGTTATATTATGTTTCATCAGGTCAAGGGAACTCCTTTTGAATTTAATAATGGTGCTTATGACAATTTGACTATGTGGGAACAAATCGATAATGGTGATCAATACACTCCGACTAAAAAATTTTTAATGTTAGTACCAATTGGTTTGTTTCTTATTAGTACTCACTATTCTTATTATAACTTGAATTTATTCATTTTAAATGGTGTTAGTTGTTTATGTGTCGTGATACCTAAACTTGCCATCAGTCATAGATTACGTGTGACCTTATATTGATGATTAATTGTTTTTGTGATCTTGATCCATGTGATAATCTGTTTCCCGTCTTAACACGTCTAACTGGGAGTTTCAACTTTTCTTGATTTCTCCCCAACAATTGCTGATGCTCTTGTTTATGATAGTATTTATGCACATATACCTTATGTATTTAATAATAATGCCATGAGCGATGAATTGTAGTTGTTATTCTATTCTATTTAAATTTTTATTTTATTTTCTTTCATTTTATTTTGATCTATTATTCCTCGCTTCTTCCTCTATACTTATTCGATAGTTTTTTCTTCTAGAACCAAGTTTATTTCATATTACCTTCCTCTTGTCTAAATCGAATTCAAATACTAATCTCTTGACTCGTATCACACCTTCTCTAATACTATGCATTAAGAGCTGGTGAAAGATTAAGGATGCGCTGTTGAGGTATATGATAAGAAAGAGAGTGTTACTTCTTCATTTTTATATTAACTAAATACTTCACCAGTTGTTTTTTTTCCTTGATTTTGTAAATTTCTTAGTTTCTTTTATTTTCTTTGTTCTATGGTTTTTCAAAAAATTTCCCCAGTATCAAATAGTTTCGAGATCTTCTTGGGGAACTGATGGCTTTTGTGGTCTTTTTACTCTTCTTGCAAGTGTACTTGGATACTTTTTTCCATTGACGAGCTAGGTTTCTTCTCTTTTTGTCCCTCTTGATATTTTTAGCCTTTTTAGGCTTGGCTGATTGTCTTTGTTCGTATCCATCAGCTAATTCAGTAACTTCTTGATTTCTCCATTCTTTAGCTTTCAGCCATACACATGGATAGACTTTTGAAATGGTCGAATCTGCAGTTCCCAAATTCATTAATGGTTGACAATAAATATAGCATTTGAATTCAATGTCAACCAAATTATATTCATCAACGAATGAAATAAATTCTAATTGTTTTCGTTCCTTGAATTGTAAACAATCATCAGCACTGATTTTCAATGAAAAAGTTAATTGGTTAATTTTGACTTGAACTTTCAAAGCACTAACAGTATCATATTTAACCAGAGTTCCTGTGGACTTGTTGCTTTTGTTTAGAAGTCTAACAATTTCATCATAAAGATTCAAAGGAACAGAAACATTACAAATAGAAACGACTCCAGTAGATTTTGGTTTGTAACCACTAGAGTTTAAGTAATATTCAATGAATTCTTCAACATTTCTTTTGTTAATTAAGTGGGTTCTAGGAGCCGAAGTCTGGGCAAGTAAAGAAGAAGCTTCAGAAGTAGATTCGATACCAATGTCAAAAATTTCTAAGCCAGAAGATAAACCTTGAGCAATTTCAAAGTTCACTTCCGGTAAATATTCAGAAGAGTTATCTTCATCCCAGTCCAATTCATCCAATTCATCTAATTCACCATCAAATTCGTCAGACTGATTACCAAATAAACTATAGTAGAAAGGAGAACGTAAATCCACGTTCAAAACATCAATGGATTCGACAGTTTCCAAGTATAATTTGTAAAACAAAGGAGAACCAACATCAATTGAAGTGTTGAATGTCTTAACCATAGCGCTATAGAGCATATCAATAAAGAATTTAGACCATAATGTATTATCAATAGCATCAAAATCAAAGACTTGGATTTCATTGGCTCCGTACATTTCGAAGTAGAATGGGGATCTCAAATCCAAGTCGGAGTCCTCCAGTGCAGTTTTCGTAGCCATTCCAACAAAAGAAGAAACAATATGATCTTCAATAGAAGAATCCAACATATCAGAAGTAGCAGAAACAGAGGAGGTATTTTTTTTGGTTTTTAACATTTTATAGTAACTTGGAGAGCAAAGTTCAGTAACATCAGGAGAAGAAGAAGATTGGATGGTGGTTTTACCTTGAGTAACAAACAAGTCAGGGTATAAAGGGGAACGTAAGTCGAAGTTTATGGTGGTTTTGTAATGCTTAATATCAGCAAAAATCTTGGGGTCACAAACTGGACCAGAAATTTCCTTTTTTGAATCACAAAAAGCACAACCGATATCAGAAGCGGGTGATGAGTTAGCAGAAGACATTTTAAAAAATTTGAAACGATCGTTATCTAGATATTTGGATTTTAAAAACTCTAGTAAATTTACTATGGGTTTTCAAAAAACTTGAAAAAGTTGACAAAGGGGAAAATCAGCTCTTTATATAGCTAGTACCTTCCTAAAATAAAAAGATCTATAGTTTCCTAAACTGATCTAAAGTTGCATGTAGCTGCATATGCGTACTCTATCTTGCACGATCTTGCAGAAATGGAAGCTCATGGAAGGTTGTTTTGTGAATTCTAGCTTCCTAATTTTGCAGCCATTTCTGCGCAGAACAAAAATTTGGCGGGGCATATCAGAAACTCGACCACCGCAGAACAAAAAATAGGTCGAACATAACAAAAAAAAAGCGAGAGCAGAACATTTTTGTTTGATATACAGAGGCTTATATACACTCCGGCTCTGTCACTGGGTTGCAAAATATAAAGCTTGTGAAGGTAGCCTTCTTTAATACCATATTTTTATGTAGCACAATTCCTCCTGGTATACAATCAATGATACTGTATATTGCATCATTCAATCCCGCTCTTTTTCAATGACAAAATTCAATCTGAGCTTTTAGTATCTTATTTGTAGATATTTGGTTTTTATAACCAGCAGTACGTAACCTTCATTTTCCATATTTATCCTTTAATTTTTCTTGAACTTCTACATCAGCTAGACATCCAAAGCCAAACACATTATCGACACCACTCCCAAAGTAGTTGCAATCAGCATAATTGATGTCTTCGCCTACAATAATCTAAAGAAGATTCTATTGACATTTCTGGTCATACTCAATATACCGCCGTAAATTATCAATGGCAAGTGTTCCATATTCGAAGAAGATATAAACTATAAAGTTAGCTTGGCAAAATTTTTGATTACCTAATACCTGAGTAAAAAAAGAAGAGAACCGATTGCTAAAACCATCAACTTGATGGTGATCGTAATCACACCAGAATTTTCATTGCGGTGAATAATGTATTTAAGGTTACGAGAGTTAAGATGTCGTACAGAATCCCAATAAAAGAGGGTTTTGTAAATAAAGTTCAGAGTTAAAATCACCGGTTAAACTTCCCTGGTTTTTCGAAAACAATTATCCTAGCAAACCGTGCAGATCGAAAGTGGGGTATGTGCCAATAATAGTTTTCAATAAAAACTGGAAACTTTTTATCTCTACTATGGGCCCTGTGATTAGGCTAACCATTCCTGTTAATTGAAAAGAATAAAACTGTTTCTGAAAAGGTTATGAAGTTCCATAACAAAGTTTAAGTACAATTTCTTGTGATAAGTAATAGCACAAGAAAGTTCAGACCCACGACACTCAAAATTCAGAAGCAATCAGTGAAGCTTGGGGAAAGCTAAAGCACTCGAATATTCGTGGATTGAGCCTTTCAAGCTAATAGATGTTTCTTAATCATGAAGTTGTTGACGATGTTTTCGAAACAGTAGCCGTCAAAGAATAACTTACCATCCCCGTAAAATGATGAAAAAAGAGTTGTAACGGCCAAGGCTTACCACTTAGATAAAAAGTCGGGTCGAAAAGCATCGAGGGGAAAAAAATACTTCACTATATATATCCACTGTACTTTTCTTATACCTTTCTTATTCTGGTCTTTATTTTTTACAGGTAGTGCTTGCATTTTCAAGCTTTTCTGTTTTTTATGTGGGTTGTTGCATCATACAAAGTCTTCTAACAGGAGTCACGGAAGACAAAAAAGGCAGTCATCGAAAAATAGACGTTTGTCCAGAATTATTATATAGGATTCTTTTCGATATAATGAGAGGTCGTCAATAAGCTATAACAGCGCTGACATGCCTGTTCTTTTGGGAGTAGTCAAGTCACCATATCTACAAATCTCCCGTCCAAGAATCAAATGGAGAGAGCCAAATTGAATGGCATTGCCCATTAATATTGGTAATACTATAATGCATAATGTTACTTCTACACCAAAACAAACATATACTTTCACCGAGCTTCTCCTCTACAAGACTATTCTGTCTTCTATAAATTTTGCAACCATCAAAAGTCGTGTCCGCTGCTAAACACGGTAAATGGCTGCGAATCAAATTTTTCAACCATCTCATCTCACTATGTCTAGCTATAAATCAGATAGATATATTAATTCTGACTCCCTGGATTCGGAGGAAGATTATTCATATGAGCCTCCTAAGCATTACAAGTCATATGAACCTTCAATCCACAAAAAGGTAGATTTCAAAGATAAACAAGTCTGGTTAATTAAGCACCCTAAGAACTTCAATGTTAAAGTCGCAAAGCTTCCTATCAATTTCAAGACCCATAGAAGTAAACTTTCACAAGATAAGAAATTATATGAAATAGTTGAGCAAACTCATAATGGAGTTTCTGGAGAAGAAGAACTCAGTAAATATCAAGTTTTTTTAAGTAACAAAAAGGGGAAATATGCATCTACTGGTGTGCAAATTAATAAATTCTATAATGTGAGCGAATCAGTAGAGATTCCTGAAATAGATTGGAGTAATGTTAATCAACCAAGAACTGATGTCCCTAAAGTGAAAGACTTGAAGATGAGACATTTTCCTACAGGGTACGATGCCCAAGATTTTGGAATCCAACAAGAGGTAATCGATGTAGATAACTTGGGAGTTAAGGACAAGAAAGAAAAGAAGGAAAAGAAAGATAAGAAAGAGAAGAAGGAAAAGAAGGAGAAAAAGGAAAAAAAGGAAAAGAAGAGTAAGAAATAGAATCATAACATGTAGCATAGTAATGTATAATCGACGTATAGAAGTGTAGACAATTGAGAGGCGGGTGATGATAATGCAATAGCCAATGGTGTAATCATGGTTGTTTACCCGGTAGTGTCCATGATTCTTGATTTTATAGTATCTTCTCTCAGTGATTGGTAGGTTTTGTACTTATCAGAGAATTATAGGATGCAAAACTCGCGAAAAAAGCAAAAAGTATATTTGGGACACCCACTTATGTAAATTCAATATAATTATAATCATCACACCAGCTTTCAAATTATCTTCCATGGAACTTATTGAATGTGTATTTTCTCTTCATATCTCGAGACTTAACGTGTTTAAATTTCGTAACTCCGTGTGGGACTTTTACGTCCCGATATTTATTATTTTTTACTTTATTTTTGCAGCCATTATTATATACAGGATTGGCGAAATACATAAGTTAGCAAGGGTACTCTTTGAATATTGATTTCACCAGTAATCCAATCAGTGATGGTTCTCTTTACTTTTTACCGACATTGAAGCTCTACAAAAGTTTAGACCACTTCATCCAAAGACTGTTGGAAATAGGACTTTCTGGGCCCGATTCTTTAATAATTTTGTTATGGCTTGGCAGTCTAGGCTAATTAGCTTGAAACAAGTCTTATTAAAATATCTAAATTCAAGCGGCGCAATGTTCTTTGTTTTCATAATTTTTATAGCAGTGACTTCGAAAAATACGTAGTTAAGAAATGATTTTTTCCAATAGACTAAGGGTGTGACTCCAGGGAAATTAAGGTTAATTGATAGTCAACTTCCAGAAACCTTGGTTGCTGATTCATTTAGTTTTTATAAAATTAATACCTCTAATTCTGGATCAATTCGTTTTATAAAAAATCAATATCTCCGGTTATAGATCAATCTGTTTTATAAAAAGAATTATCGCTAATTCAGACCCAAGGTCAATTTCTACAGAAGTGGAACATCTTAATCACGAAGACCCCCGAAAAATGGAAATTCTTTTAGCACACACATAGAACATATATACGTTTACTCATCGAAGTCGTATACACATACGCCCATACATACACACACCTACACACACACGTACAGATACAGATACACACACCCATCCACCTTATCTGCGAATCATCGCACAGAAATATTCTTTACTAATGGGTAACAGAGCTTCCACTGCCAGAAAACTTCAGCTGGAAGTAAGCAAGCAAACCGATACTTTAGTTCGATCCAAAATCAACCAGCTTCCTTCAAATGAGCTAAAGGAGAAGTTCGTAAAACAGCAGAAACACATTGGGAATGCGCCAGAGCCCAAGGCATCATCATCACCAAATTTGCAACAAGCAGCGACCACGCAAAATCCAGTTCCGGAAGGAAAAGATGGATTCGATCCACAAATGAATGCCCAGGAATCACAGGATTTTATCAGTGCAATTTCGAGACTTGGAAGAGCTATAGAGACTAAGGCAGATAAACAGAATCTCCATTCTGAATCTATTAACCAATTGAAGATGAGGAAACAGCATGAAACTAATAATGCAGAGTTCAGCCCGCTGCAGTTGGTGTCACTTCTCAACGAACTTAATGATAGGCGATACAAAAAACAACAGGTGATGAAAGACTATAAATTGGGAGAAAACGAATGGACAGAAGTGCTAGATAGGTTCAAAGTAGCTAGCACGTATAAAGAATTCAAAGAGACCAAGAAGGATGAAATCACACATGAAGGAGTCTTTGAAGAACGGAAATTCATGGATGAACAGTTGGCCAATGAAAGTGCAGAGAATGTAGAGAATGTAGGAGAAATGGGCGATGGACCACGGCCAAACCTGGCTCTTCAAGACCGGATCAGTGTAGACAAATAGGCATCGAAGTGTAAATTACTAGTTAGTGATTAGGATGTAAATAGATACTAAAAGTGTAACAAAGGGTAAATATCGGCTGAGTAGTATTTGGGGTATTCAATGTTCCATGGCTGGTACGAGCCAAGAATGAGGGCATCGATTATATTGCAGAGAAAACGGAATTTATTCGAAGATCCGAAAAACAGCGAAATGGCCCGTATATCGAAGTAAATGATTTTGGATTTGCATGATGTACACAAACAGGTTGACAAATGGCACAAATAGATAATAAGTAATATCAATTAGTTATTGCGAGTCTATATATTAGGTTGGGGACCTGGCAAATAGTCGAGATGACTTAATTCAACCAAGACTCAATTATCACAATTTTTATGCAGGGTTGTATAATTTCTCTGATGGAGCTCAATTTCAAACCTTTATGTTTCAAGGTTCCGTACCAAGAAGACAAGCTAATTAGACATCATCCGGTACACTACCTCCATGCGGCTTAGCCATACCCCAGAAATTTCACGCTCATCAACTTAAACCAACCAACCAAATGGAAAAATTAAGAAAGTTTAGTGTATGTGATATCTCCGATGCTCTTGTCAAGTTGGGCATCAAAGACGGAGGTTATATCCCCAATTTAAATATGCAAAGTGCCACCAATTCAACGATTGCCGGAAAAGCATATACCGTTTTGTACGCTTCTAAAACCGACCCTCGCCCCGAAATTACCACCAGTTATATTGACCAATTACCGGAGAACAGTGTGTTGGTGATGGGATTGCCACCAGATCTTCAGATGATTAATGCTCCTTACACCCGCGTCAACAATGCTATGTATGGGGGGTTAATGTCGACTCGAGCCAATTACTTGAAGGCCGAAGGGTCGGTGATTTTGGGGAGAATTAGGGATTTGGATGAACATAGGGATTTGGAGTATCCTGTGTTTTCTTACGGGATCGGGTCTACAGCCCCGACCCTGTTTTTGAAAGTTGTTGGCATCAATGTCCCCATTGACATCAAGGTCAGTGGAATTGACGAACCAGAAACCATCATTACCGTGAGACCAGATGATGTAGTCATGGGAGATAAAAATGGAATTGTCCTGTTTGAACCGGAGAAATTGGAAGCTATTTTGGAGTATGTACCTAAACGGGTATGGGCCGATGAAAATGTGGCTAAGGATATAAAGGGTGGTAGACCTGCAAAGGAAGCACAGAAGGACTGGAGACTGAAGATCTGAGTTATCAGTTATATTTGTGGTGTATATAGAACTACTACGCCGTTAGATATCTATATAGTGAAGAGACAATCAAACATGGCGTGTATGATGAAGCGATGATGAATTTATGGTGAATATGGGGCGAAGAGATGATTATCTGATTCAATATGGTAGATGTCGTAGATATCAAAATGTCGTAGATGTCGTGGTGATTGCGCATGCGAGGCGATAAGCAACACCGATTGGGTAAATTGCAGCTGATTGGTCGCACAATAGGCATTAAGATTGACATTGCATATGCGCAAATTGCAGCCAAGCCTAAAATAGTACCGTTTGACGTAAAGCTTGTCATTCAACATACGAAGGCGATACCCGTATTTCTACTGTTTATAAGTGGGAATCACGTTACCCGTATACGGTTCTTTTAGCGGAAATCTCTTTTCTAGATCATCTCTGATATTATCTTTCTCATTAGGAAACCCGCCATTGACAGCCGCTGGATTATCTCAAAAATTCCGCTGATAAGAAACCAGATTTCCCCAATAAGAATCATCGTCGTGTTCCACCCATTTTGCGATGAGATGGCACAGTCTATATAATGAAATAGGATTCCGGCCCCATTCAACTTTTGAAATATATATCTTGATTATACATAATCAACATTTATAGATACTGTCTGCGATGCTAGAAGAAAAAAAGGAAAATTTTCGAGTCGACGTGGAGAAAGATATCGAAGGGTCTGTCGATGCGGCAGAAAGCTATGATTCCAATGTCATCACTACCCAATTTGATGATTTCAATGATAAATTCGATGCTGCTAAGTATGGGGAAACAAAAAGAAAGTTGAGCAGTAGACACGTCGCTTTGATGATTATTGGACAAAGTATTGGAACTGGATTATTTGTTGGGTTGTCATCACCTTTAGTAACTTCTGGTTCTCTTTCATTATTCACTGGTTTTTTGTTTTTTGCATGTATGGTCATTTGGCCTTTGATGCAAGCAGTGGCTGAAATGTGCTCTTTTCTTCCGATAAAGGGAAGTTTTCTTCATTATAGTGCTAGATGGGTTGATCCAGCATTGGGATTTGCATGTACTATTATATATTTATATACCTCGATTATGTTTGTGGCTCTTGAAGCTACAGCTTTCTCCGGGGTTATTTCCTTCTGGACCGATGTCAATCCAGGGGTATGGATCATGTTAGCTTTGGTGACAACTTTATTTTTCAATGTTTTTGGGGTCAATTGGTATGGGGAAATCGAATTTTTTGCATCCATTACCAAAGTACTTTTAATTCTCGGATTAATGCTTTTTTCCTTGATTTCCATGTGTGGAGGTAACCCGAAAGGAGATACTTATGGATTCAGAAACTGGAAAGAAGGTGGATTGGTCAAAGAATATTTGGTGTCTGGTAATACTGGTAGATTTCTTGGCTGGTGGAATGTTATGGTGTATGCAGCATTTTCTTGTGGTGGACCAGATTTATTAGGGATGATTGCATCGGAAGTTGAAAGACCAAGAAAAACTATTCCAATGGCCGGTAGAAGAGCTTATATTAGAATTTACTTATTCTATTTAGGAGGATTGTTTTTCATGAACAGTCTTTGTGCTTCAAACAATTCGGCTTTATTGGACGCCAGAGCTGCTGGACAATCTGGTGCTGCTGCTTCTCCTTGGGTCATTGGAATTAAGTCCGTCGGGGTACATGGCTTAGATTCCTTGGTTAATGTTGTTATAGCTTTGGCTGCTTGGTCTTGTGGTAATGGGTTCACTTATGGTGCCACCAGAACAGCATATTCTGCTGCTTTGGCCGGTTATTTACCAAGATTCTTCAGTAAATGTTTGAAGAATGGGTGTCCTATTTATTGTGTTGTTGGGTGCTTACTTTGTTCATGCATTTCTTTCTTGAGTGTTTCCAACTCCACCGGGGTCGTATTTAACTGGTTAATTAATTTGAGTACCACCGGTATTTTATGTACATTCATCTGTATTTGGATATGCTACTTTAAATTCAAAAAAGCCTTTCCCGCTCAAGGATTTGATTGGGAGAGAGACTCCCCCTTCCATCCTCCAAAATTTGTTCATCCAATTATGACGTATTTCGGATTTTTCATGACTGTATTGGTATTACTTTTCAATGGATTCTGGATCTTTTTCCCCGGCCAATTTTCAGTGGCAGACTTATTCACATCATATTTCGCTCCAGTGTTCTTCGTTGTGTTGTATATTTTCTGGAAAGTTTTGAAAAAAACTCATATTAGAAGTAACTTAGAAGCTGACCTTCTCACTGGTAAAGCCAAGATCGATAGAGAAGAAATCATAGAGGAAGAAATGTGGGCGGCCAAGGTAAAAAAGACCGGTATTTTATGGAAAATTTGGTACAAGTTCAGCGACATTTTTTTCAATTAATAGGATAGATAGACTATATCAATGGCTGTAAATTACGTAGATAGAATGTACAATAATCTCGAAATGGCTGCAAATTGCGACATGACCAGACATGCGACATCCACCCCACGACATATCCCACCAGAATTGCGAAATCGCTAAATTCCCCAAATGGTGACCCCACAAGAGATCCAAAATCTCCGTATCGCCATCATCGGCAACAAAGATCTCAAGTATAAACTCAGCAATGATACAGACTTTATGCCTGAACTTGTATCCCAAATTTCTCGGGATTCAAACGACGTTTCTACGTTAATTGACGGGTTGACAATCATCAAATTTCTTACGCAGTTTGACGGGGATATCTTGAAATACGCCGGAGTCCAGGATTTGAACCATCTTTTGATCGATATAATCAAGGATTTCACCAACGGGGTAATATACCTGACGACTCGGGATTTTTCTCGGTTGAAAACGAGTGATTTGGACGTGGTTAGGTTATCTATTGAATTGGTGAAGCGAATTGCGTTGAAGCAGTACAGTTTTGAGCTCTTTAAGTTCATTGTGGTCATGTTAGAAGTTAGATCAGGTAGTATGTCGCTGGTATTGGATGGGATGTTGATGGACGCCATTGATTTAATCCCCATTACCAACTGTCTGCAAGTCGAACGGATATTTATTGATAAATTGATGGACAGAGTACTGTTTGAAATTCTGGGACAGGGTGTATTGAATGTCCCGTTGGTTTACAAGCTTATTTTGAACTTAAACTTTATAATAAGTCCCGAGGTGATCCGTCGGTATGGAGTTGAACTTGGAGACAGGCTCGAGAGTGGATTACCGGCGTTGATTAAGTATGAAAATGAGTTGTTGAATTTGAATATCATCAATTTGTTATACGTGTTTGAGCACAAGAACTCGGATGGTTTGGTAGATGTATATGTAGACGGGGTTGATGATAAATTGTACCTCAATAAATTGATTGAGTTGGTGGAATTTAACCAGTACTCCGTCAATCCATTTGAGATCTTGTCGAATATGATCATGAAAGACGATACGTTGATCGTACAGCTTTTGAAGTTTAAAATCGACACGAAATTGATCCTGTATCTCCGGGCGAATTTAAAGACGTACCTGATGAACGAATTGATGGAGATCAACTGCTCGGATGTTCTTCTTTTGATAAGTTTATTGACACATAATAACGAGGATTTACGACTGAAGTTCATCAATAAGTTTAATTTCAAACCGTTGATCAAGAAAATCTGTATTTACTATAAAAACAGTCTTGTCAAACTTGCCAAAAAGGTGATTTCAGGGGATATTGACGACTTTTTGACACTCGTCAATAACAAATTATTCACCAATTGTCTTAATTTCATAAGGGTCCTCTCAAGGTCGATCACTCTCTTGAGGACTTTCTTCACCGAAGTCAATGTTAGTGATATATTGATTGATATATTGAATTTATCGGCATCTTTAGAACTACGTTCTGAAAACATGACGATTATATTGAGTATTTTCGCCAATTTGATCTTGAATTTCAGTTCTTTCAGATATAATCTTGTGGGGAATGATCGCTTTTGTGAAATCTTGATGAAAATCTATTGGTCCAATAAACAGAGCGATAATTCGATCCACAAACAACAGATAAATTTGATTTTCTTGCAAATTGAAAGAAATATCATGTACAACGAGAATGAAGAAAACAAGATGAAACTTATTGAAAACTTCTTTGATTTGGATATTTTAACCGAATTTATCAATTTTCAAGAACCCGATAATGGTAGTGAGATTCATCAGCTCAAATTGAAACAGAAATTGACCAGTTTTGATATCGTTCGTAATCTCTCTTCCAATAGCAATTATTTCAATTACCACCTATCGGGATATTTCAGTGATCGATTGAATATTAACTGGTATAATTTGTTGATCAACAATATCATGAATTTATCGACATTCAACAAAAATTTGGATTCGTTCAACGCCAAGAGTTTGGTGACGTTAATGAATAACGATGAATACGTGGGGATGATTCTATCAATCAACTACATAGAAAGTAACCGTATTTTAACGATCAATGATTTCCGTTTGAATCGGAATTTTTTGGTTCTTTGGTTGATTTTCCTCAATTTGAACCCCCCAAAGACTGGAAGCCCCAAATTGAATAAGAGCTCAATGTTCAAATTCAATTCGAACCTAAATTCAATCAAAATGAGTATCATATGGATTCTCTTAAATCTTACTTGGCAAGATCGCAAGTTTGATATCAAGTTATTCAACGATATTCAACCTCTAGAATATGGTAAAGATTTGAAATTCAATATTGATTTCCAGAACTTCATATCTAATAGTGTTGCCAATATGACGAGTGAATCTGATTCTATAGATCTTAGTGATATAGTCGCCAGAGCTGAATTTCTTAAAAGCTTTGGGTTTGTCGATAGTTTAAAACGATTCAATGAATCACTCACGGTGAACTCATTTATGTTCCAGACAAAGGAGGATACGTTTATGACCAATGATATATTGGAGAAGAGTAATGCCGTGATGAACCAAGTCGAATGTATATTGAACGGTAAGAGGAGAGATGGGATCAATGAGACGTCATTACGGGCAGCTAGGTTGGCAGTAGCGGCTCCGGCACCATCAAGTGGTGTCCCCGGTAGCGCCAGCACCAGAGTGATGGAGATCGGTAGCGGTACTGGTGGAACTAGGGGCGGAGCTGCTGGAGCAGTGTCCGGTCCTATCGTGGGACGAGACGTCAACAGAGGAGGCGAAGGGTTCGGCTACGATTCGGACGACTTTGTCGATGCCGAAGATATCGAGCTTCAGGAAGACTACGATTACAGAGATCCCGATGACGAATTATCACTCGATGAAATATACGGGTAGAATGCTATTAGAAAGCGATGGAGTAGTTTATAGTTAGTATCGTTTAGATTAAGAATATAAGGTATATTACCGTTTTTGTTGCGGTAAAATAGACGTGCAGAGATCTACCGCATAATGACGTATGGTTAGGAGAAGAGCATAATTGGAAACCAGGAGAGACGAGTAACGACAAACGAGAACTGATGGGGGCAGAATACATATATAGATGAATAAGATGTTCAGCGGATATAGTGTATATATTATGTATAGTGTGTATAGTACGTAGTGGTATAGTGGAGTTTCGGAAGACATTGACGGACATTGACTGCATAATCTAAGACTGGATACAGGAGAGAGGCAGAGCGTGACAGACCGAAAATAGAGGGAGACAGAGAGGTAAAGATAAAGGTACCGATAAAGAAAGGTAACGATAAAGTATATTTATCAGTAAATAAGTACAAATATATGTATATGTATAGGTATAGATACAGAGATATATAGATATAGATACAGGTCTCTATGCCAAATTTACAAGTATAGCATCCAACTGCCCGGAAATACTCTTCGAGGTCAAGAGAGCGATTGCTCGAAAATTTTTTATGCAACTAAACTCCACTATCACCATGCAATCCAACAGCTCTACCAGTCTCGACAGTGTTTCGACTAGAAAATCCAAACATTTCGATAAGGATACAACCACAAAGGGCAAATATACTCTTAATGATTTCCAAATATTACGGACCCTTGGAACTGGGTCCTTTGGACGAGTTCATCTCGCTCGGTCGATTCATAATGGTCGGTTTTATGCCATGAAAACCCTCAAAAAAGAACGGGTGGTTAATATGAAACAAGTAGAACATACCAATGATGAAAGACGAATGCTTAGGTTGGCACAACACCCGTTTATAATAAGAATGTGGGGGACATTTCAAGATTGTAATAACTTGTTTATGATAATGGATTATATTGAAGGAGGAGAATTGTTTTCGTTGTTGCGTAAGAGCCAGAGATTCCCTATTCCGGTGGCGAAATTCTATGCCGCTGAAGTGTTTTTGGCCATTGAATATCTTCATAATCTCGATATCATATATCGGGATTTGAAACCGGAGAATATTTTATTGGACAAGAATGGCCACATTAAATTGACCGATTTTGGCTTTGCCAAAGAGGTGATGGATGTTACCTATACCTTGTGCGGTACCCCCGATTATATTGCCCCTGAAGTAGTGGCCACAAAACCTTACAATAAATCGGTTGATTGGTGGAGTTTTGGCATTTTGATATTCGAAATGTTGACGGGATATACGCCGTTTTATGACCCTACTCCCATGAAAACCTATGAAAATATCTTGAACGGGTCGATAAATTACCCCGATTATCTACCTCCTGATATTTTGGATTTATTGCAAAAATTGATTGTTAAGGATTTGACCTGTCGTTTGGGGAATTTACAGAATGGAAGTGATGATGTTAAGGGTCATCCATGGTTTAAAGAGGTTATTTGGGAACGCTTATTAAGTAGAGATATCGAGACGCCGTATGAACCGCCGATAACTAGTGGTGTTGGTGATACCTCCCAGTTTGATAGGTATCCTGAGGATAAGGATTTGGATTACGGGATCCTGGGGGTTAGTGATCCGTACGGGGAGATGTTTGGCGACTTCTGATTCCATGATCAAAGACACAAGATAAAGCATCGTTTAACACCATTGTATACATGGCATTGCAAAGCCAACTGTTCGTTTTTTTTTCTCCGACGATTTTATACTCATCAGGTATAACCCCAAGCAATCACGGGAGAGTAGGTATCCATAAGTATGGATTCAGAGTCGGCCAGAAGCAAATATCTATTTCCTATCACGCAAGAAATTTAGGACGACGTAAGATACATAAAGTGGTTGTATTTGTCGGTGAATGGTTGAATGTGGCAGTAATGACTCAAGATCTATGATATTGTATGGCAATCAATGACATGTCCCATTTCTAACTCGTTCTATATTTATACTATCTTAGCATTTCTATACAAATATATCCTATATAGATATCTAGAGTTGTAACTAGATATGATGCAGCATGCTACAATTTGTATTATAATAAATAGATTATTGTTATTGCACGCGATACGCGTACCAATTTCCCCCTTGCGGTGGTAGTTTGGTACACGACATATTTTTTTTCGGTTAATATCTTCAGGCGAAATTTGTTGATAGGTGTGGGATAATTCCAGTCGCTTATTTGATCTGAATATTAATTATAATAGATTCTTCAATTACTTCTTATTCAAGAGATAGAAGCGGGTGCATTCACTTACGAAACAACAATCAAGGTGCTATTTAATTGAGATAAATAACATACAACAAGATTATGACAACCATATATACCTCCGACATCAAGCACCATAGAAGGGCCCCACCTCCTCCCCAAAGCAAAGATAAAGATATCACCATAAACATCAACTCCAGTAAGAGACAAAGTGGATGGGTCCACATCAAAGATGACGGGATTTTCACGTCATTTCGGTGGAATAAACGATTCATGGTGGTTAACGATAAGACGTTGAATTTCTATAAATCAGATAATACCCTTAATGTCCAACCCGACTTATCTTTCCCGTTAAATTTGATTCATTCGATTAACTTGAAAAGTAATTCAGGATATCTGAAGAACTCATACAGCTTCGAGATAATCCCCAAGAACAATAATAATAAACCAATATTGATATCAGTTAAGTACCATAACGATTATTTGGATTGGTTAGATGCCTTTTCCACCAAATGCCCCTACATAAACTTGAACTCTTCAACAACAGTAGCGAACGATATGGGGAATTTGAGTCTTGGAGATTCAAACCAAGTATCAAGTCCAATAAATTTCACCCACAAGGTTCATGTAGGGTTTGATCCAGCTTCGGGGAATTTCACCGGTTTACCGGAGACTTGGAAGTCATTATTACAACATTCCAAAATCACCAATGAAGATTGGAAAAAAGACCCTGTCGCTGTTATTGAAGTGTTGGAGTTTTATTCTGATATCAATGGTTCAAATGCCAATACTCCAATCAATAGTCCATATTTGAACCAATCCCAGGCTGCTGGTTCCGGTAGTTTCGCTAGTTTAACTCAGCCGCCAAAGAACTTTAAACCCACTAGACAAGCACCAAAACCTCCAACGCCTTACCATTTGGCCAATGCCACTGGAAGTAGTGGCTCTCTTAGTAGTGGTAGAACTGCAGGAACTACTGGTCCAGCTTCGGGGGCTGCTTCTGCTGCTGCTCCAACTTCCGCAACTTCTGGTGGATCTGCTAATGGTGGATCTACTGTTTCTCCACTAAACAACCTCCTAAATAACTCGGGTAATCTTGTACCAATCAGAAAGGCCCCACCTCCTCCAAAAGGAAAGGTCCCTGTTCCATCATCTGCTGTTCCAAGGCAACAACCTCCTGCATTACCGGGTACCAAGAAGCTTAAGCAAGCTCCAGCCCCTGCCCCCGTTTCCAGCGATACTCCTGAATCTCAAGGTCGCCATTATGTCACCAAGCCTGTATCTCCGGTGGCCCAACCGAAACAATATAAGTTAGATCCCGGCCCCACCACCACTCCTTCCACTGCCAATGTGGCCAAAAGACCGGAACAAAGAGCCGAAAAACCAGAGGAAGAAGGAACAAAACCACTTCAAATCAAACCAAAAGAAAAGACTGCCAAACAAATCAAACGGGAAAAGGAAAGACTCAATGAAATCCAGATCATCTCTAAATTGAAAACTGTGGTAAATAGTAATGATCCTACCCCATTATTTAAGATAATCGAGAAAGCTGGCCAAGGGGCTAGTGGATCAGTTTACTTGGCGGAAACAGTATCGAATAATCAGAAGGTAGCTATCAAACAAATGGATTTGAATGTTCAACCACGTAAGGAACTTATCATCAACGAAATCTTGGTCATGAAAGATAGTCAGCATAAAAACATTGTCAATTTCTTGGATTCGTATCTCAGATCAAATAACGATTTATGGGTTATTATGGAATATATGGAAGGGGGTTCATTGACAGAGATCATTGAAAATAATGAAAACAAGTTGAGTGAACTACAGATCTCCGTCATCTGTAGAGAAACTCTATTAGGGTTACAACATTTACACAAAAAACATATCATCCATCGAGACATTAAAAGTGACAATGTATTATTGGACTCGAAGGGAAATGTCAAGATCACCGATTTTGGGTTCTGTGCTAAATTGACTGATCAAAGGAACAAGAGAGCTACTATGGTTGGGACTCCATATTGGATGGCTCCCGAAGTGGTGAAACAGAAGGAATACGATGAGAAAGTCGATGTTTGGTCATTGGGGATCATGACAATTGAAATGATCGAAGGAGAGCCACCATATTTGAATGAAGAACAATTAAAAGCACTTTATTTGATTGCCACTAATGGGACTCCCAAATTAAAACATCCCGAATTATTATCGACTTCAATAAAGAAATTCTTGAGTATATGTCTTTGCGTTGATGTGCGATATAGGGCTACCACTGACGAATTGGTTAAACATAGTTTTGTTAATAATAAGGGGACGATTGATGATTTACATCCGTTATTGACTTGGAGAAATAGAGTATAGTAGACAATGACTACGTATCAACGAATATTACAGAGTTGAATGCAACTTGCCGTACCAGGAAGTTTCCGCCATTAATAGTGTCGTAATGCAAGGCGGGTATGCATGGTGGCTATATATTGGGTAATGTCTATTATTACGCACGGAAGGAGAGTCAGTATAGATGGTACCATTTACGTCTACAGCCAATACAAGTGTGTTCAATATCGTGTGGGTGGTGACTTTATGTAATAGAGAGAAATTTATGGGGTACCATAGTATCTTCATTGTATCTCAATTGTGACCCTTGTCCTTCATTCTGCCTACTCTACATTTATTAGCTACATTAATATAATATATTCAGTGTCTCATTAATCATCTACGTATTATAAATATAATGGTCATCATGGTGCAAATGCATATCCATGTCATACCCTTTAAATCTCTTTGTTCCATAATCATTATTCAAATGTTGCGGAAACGGGAGATATTGTTGTTGGAAAGGCGGCGCCAGACTATAATGTTGGTGTGGGGTATGATGATGACCTTGTTGTTGGTGGGGTTGTTGGTATTGTTGTGGAACCAATTGTGGCTGGTGTGGTGGCTGGTGTTGATGTTGGTGTTGATACTGCGGAGCATCGTGGTAGAAAAAGTTCAAATTGCTACTGAGGCTGAAGTTTGAATTACCAATGGCGGGCGATGTGAATGGGGCTTCTTCTGCGGTAGATGTGGTTGAGTTGGCAGTAGTATTGGTGGTATTAGTGTTTGTGTTGGTGGTGGGAGCGGTGGTTGGAGCCGTGGTGGAAGCGGTGGTGGGAGCGGTGGTGGGAGCGGGAGCCGTAGTATAATCATAAGATGGGGGAACCGGAAGCATGAAATTACTCTTCTGGTAATAAACCGGTGGAGGCGGTGGTATACCTCCATTGGTCGATACCGGAGCCGATATCGAAGCCGACGTAGATGCCGACCCCACAACAGGACTACCACTCCCGTAATTACACCCATTCGTGAATACCTCCTTACACCCATTCGTGAATACCTCCTTACACCCATGTGCAGGAGTTGGTAATTATTATCCAAAAAGTAATGTGCTTCATCTTCAATTGGAATCTTGCCCCCCAAATTACTCTCCTTGATAGAATTCCAGAGATGTCCGTGAACTGATACCAGCTTTAAATTCCCTTCCAGTGGACGGAGTAATTTCCCTTCCATTACATCGTTAGGATTATAGTAGCTAATCAAATGAATTGTTTGGCGTTGGGGCTTATCAGCATCAAGCGCCAACTCCTTAATTGTAGTAGTAATACTAAGGGTCTTTTTGATCAAGCCGTCTTCTTTGAAGCCGTGTTGGTTTCTAACCACCAGTGACGTGGTGTCGATATCCTCGGTGCTCAAACTCATTTTGCGTCTTTTGGTTTTATTACCCTCTTCAACAAGACTATCCTTATCGAGTTCCCGGTACACAAGAAATCTCCCTAAAATTCGGGAAGGAGACCAGCTTACCCCATCGGTCCATCTTTTAATTCCACTGTGTTCTTCGATAAATATGAACACATTTCCCGACTTAATCAATTCATTCCGTTCTCGCTCGTGGGGACGACGAGGTATAACAGCGATTTGACGATCAAGAGCGGCTTGAATAACTATAAGTGCATCTTTGGTCAGCCCAACATATCCGTGGTATGAGGCGTCTAATTTACCTGGAGGGGTCATTTTAATTTTTGAAATATTAGCAGAGGTTTTTTGGACTTGAGCGGGTTTTTATATTGATTTACCCATGATAATTTTATCTAATTTAGCAAATTAAAAATAAAAAAAAAATCAGCAGAAAATAAATCCCCAAACCCTGTTTCATGTCAGGAAGTGCATTTGTCATAAAAAGGCGCCTGCGGTCTTATGCATTAGAACCAAGTCAGTGGTATGTAAATGGTACAGGGCTGCAAATAACAAAAAAGGTGGCTCCTTAACCCAATTTGGCATCATAAACATTTGACTTTGGTTTTGACTCAGGGTTTTAGCGTTATGTGTAACCGGCATTTCGGCTTTAAAATCAATCAGGGTCCAACCACAGATCCCCCACCATATGTAACAAGGTTTTATTTTATTCATTTAGCATCTGTCAATGTTTTGAATTATTGTCCAAGTAATTAACTACTACGTATATGTACCTAAGGGACATGTTGGTAATAACCGTAGCGATTGATACATAATTACTACATGCTCGGTGTCTGCTCGGTGTCACATGCTCCTTTCGTATGAAGTAGGCAAATCTAAAAATATCGGTTAAAAATAAAAATAATTTCGGTTGAAATAAAAAATACCCAAAGTCCCAAACCCTCCTTATGCATAAAAATCAAAACAAAAAATGAAAAATCGGATGATAATGCGCAAAAGAATTTACGTTTATTGCGGATAAAGTTATTCTAGAACCTGGCAAAGTAGTGCGCGTGAGAAAAGGCGGTTCGTGGCGCTTAAATCACCCACCGTAATCCGCCTAATCCGGAAACTCCTCTGTCGTATTGTTCAATGCAGTCCTGCCACTCTGCAATTAAATGCCTTCACCCACCAGTTGAAGAAATCCCTCATTCGTCTAGCCTGGCAAGGGACGGCTGCTATACTTGGGGTATATACTTATTTCCTCTATATTTTCTCTGAACTCTAGTTGGTGTCTGACCTATGACCCCTATTTCTATAAAGGTAGTCGGTTTTTATGTAACGTAACACCTACTCCTCTGATCATAAACGTTCAAACCCTAAATAGGCAATAGAGTTACAATTAGTCCGTGTTTACAATAGTACCTCGAACTTTAAGGTTAAAGACAATTCTGATAATGCATGTCGCACTTACATGGGTCGCAACCGACTATTGGATCAACCTTTATTATCCGGATGTCGTCAACCAGACCGCCCCCCCCCCCCATGTCGTCGAATGTCGTATGCCCTATATGTAACTTATCTAATGTCTTACCAATTACAGTCAATTACATTATAAAATTTAACTATAAAATCAATTAAAAGTCAATTTCCATCTGATACCAGATTGTAGCTTTTATTCGATATGCGTATCGATATGGTTCTCTTCCTATTGAAACTATTATTTAAAAAAAGCTAAATACAAAACTTGAAACACCTAGACTTTGGATAACCGACAATGGTCAGCTTTGGTCAATTCAAATCAAGTCTTCCACCATCATTAAAAAATATTGGTGGTCTTTATGGTCTAGCCATTTTGTGTCTTACAGCCTAAGACTACTATTTGTGGATTGGACATGAATTATAAATCCAGGTTAGAGTTTCTCAATGGAAATGATAATCTATATATGTCACTAGTTTCTATTCTGGCATTCTGGCATTCGGGTATTCTGGGAGTATTACATCCATGCTACACTCTACTGTATCTCTATGGGATGGTTGTAGCTCGCTTCTATATATCCATCTCTCTCGTTTTCGACCCTTTCATGATGGCACTATCTCGAAGCAGAACTGATGCCAAGAGCCATTGACATCCCCCGTACATTCTAACTCAATACAAGCAATGTTATTAGTACCTTACCTTACGACTCAACTTAAAGTGACAAGTACTGTGTCCCGTTAAGAAGGGCTTATAATCACCCCAAAAGTCTAGTCCTATATTGAATAAAGTTATTTTCCAGAATCAAACAATCGTAAGGCTTATTGTAATCCCAGCTACCATGTAACCCCGGACAATATCTAACCGAAAACCGTTAATTCCGAGGGGGCCTGATCAGTCCCATTAATGCCTCACGTTGGCGTATATGCAATCTTCCCGTTAATGATTTTCATTCCAAAAATAACGTCCCCGATTGGTGCATATTTTAGCTATCTCCGTCTAACCTCGAATATCAATGTACAAGAACTGTGTCGTAACATCGACAATCAAACTTCGAAAATTAACCCCTGATGCAATGGACATTGTCAATTATCATCAATGACTAAACGGATGGTAAAGGCTAATCTTATCTTCAAATAATATTCACTACTTAACTTTAAGTATGGTTTCCAATATTTGTTACCAGTAAATACTCCGCTGGTACAACAAAGTTGGTGACAAGTTGCTTACCGGTTACGAGTGAGGGGTGTTGTTGTCTGCATAGTTGACTACCGTCTGCATGGTGATTACCTTATTTACGGATTATTTGTTGGATATACGCCCTGGGTCATATGCCTACCCACCTGCAGACCTCTGTCGTGCCGTGGGATTGACCGGTGAGGCGGTTATTCTGGTTCCTGTATATAGTTATTGGCCCATTTTTATACAGGCATCGACTCCTAATTGTCGCCTACTACTACCTTGTCGCTTGGGTGTAGGTAAACCGTTAGCCGTTTCGTAGCCGTATCTTTCGCTTTTTCCTCTTTTCTGAAGTTTATAGATTTGCCTGTTTAGGAAGCTTGGAGCCGTTAAATTTGCGATTTTCAACTATATCAATGCTCTTTTCTTCCAAAAATAGTGGCCTATCCCCATCACTTGTCTATATATCCAACTCGGTTATTTCTTATTACTTTTTTCATCTTCTGTCGTCCATTCAAACTCAACTTTATATTTGAAAAAAAAAAATTTTGTTATTTATTCTCCCTGTTTGTATATTCATTCCTACACTTCAACTGGCAAAGTTGTCTATCGCACTTATATCTGTAATGTTGTCCAGCCCTCTAATTATTTCTAGCTTAAACTACTACCTGATCTACTATCTTCCTATTGTCGCTCTCTCTTCATGGAATCTATCTCCTTCTCACCTGAGTCTCTGCGGCTCTAAGGGTATTAATGTAATGGCTGCAAAATTAGGTTTTTCACGATAATACCACGCATATTGGACGTCTACCTTTAAATGTTAATTCCTATGTACCATTACTGTTGAATATTACGTTTTATGAAGTATACAATGCCAACCCTGCCGCAGAATTCTCTTATTGCACATCCTTGACTTGCTCTTGTCTTCCACTATTGAATCCTCAGTCAAGTTATTGCGCTTGTTCAGGGCACTAGTACTTGCTAAATTTCGAATCTACCACAAACAAACATAGGTTCATTTAAAACGCATATTATGTACTATATAGTCTAGTGAGATCCTGTTTGTATTGAAGAGAAAGTTTTTAGATGTGACATGTGTCTCATCCAGTTTAATCGCTTAAATGCCAATCATGTCTCCCCATTGCCAGACCCAGCCACAATTACAAACATCAATAAGCGACCCTCGCCAATTTCATGGCAACACAAACGCGATGGCTTAGATCAATCGTGAGCCGCAACTCATTGAATATCCGAATCTGGTAACTAAATCACGCATAACAACTATCCACAATCTTGCCTTTTAATCTCTTATCCATTCAACCACACAGCCAAATATCCTACATTGGCAATATTTATATCACCTTCTCAACCGGGCGTGTGCCCCACTCGTCAATGGCCCTATCATTTGTCTCCCTCTCCCCCCGCTCGGCTCTACCATCTGCCGGATTCGTATTATTTTTCTTATCCATTCCGCAGCACACGACAACCTGGGGCCCTATTGTCTTGCTCACATACAAGCCCCTATTATCTCATCTCTTTTACCTTTATCACTTTTTTCGTTCGTAAGTGACCTTTTCTTATAACCTTATTATAATACTATAACTGGTCACCTGTATATCACAAATACTCCTGTTTTTTTACTGTCACAGCTAGTTATTCGTATGAACAGACTTGATTACCAAAATCATCTACCTCCCTACCGATCCCTTCTAAATCCAAATGCAAAATATGATTATCAGCTTCATTCACTTATTCCAATTTCACAGAATGAGTTGAATCATTTAAAGCTTGTTTTCAAGCGAAACCAATCGCCTAAACCAAATTTGAAAATGAAGTATAAGAGCTTACTAAATGATGTTAATAGGAAAATCTCCCTTAAGATGTCAAATCCAAATTTTCTTTCCCAGTCAACCATCAACACACAATCCCATAACCAACTGACTTCCAAATTCTCCGTCTCCTTTAGATCGTTACCCATAGAGATACAATTCCATATCTTTTCGTTCCTTGATAAGAAAGATTTAAGAAATACTATTATTGTCAATCAACATTTCTATAAACTTTCAAAGAAATTTTTGTACAAAAACTTGGTGTTTGATTCAACTTATAGGTTTGCCCAATTCATAACTATTTTGAGAAACAATTACAAATTGGGAAACTTGGTGGAATCTATTGATTTATCTGATTTGAAACCATGTAATTATGAAATGGAGGAGACTTTGTCAAATCAAATGTCTTTGGAGTCTGAAGATGCCCAGGTGCCCCAACAGCAAATCCCTCAGGCCCATCTGACAAATACTGTTACTATTGCTGGTGCTTCTTTGACCGGTGATAATGAGTTAACATTCTCCGATGAAGATAAAATAAAAGCGGGATGGAGAGATTGGAAATTCATGAGAAATCCTTTGTACTCTCGGAGTTCTGGTTTATCACGAGTTATTTCTAATTCTGGTAGTAATTATTCTGCCAAGTCTTCTGATTCAAGTAGAAGAAGGAAACTCAACTTCTTGTTTTTAAAACCAAAAAGGAATAAATTGAATATATCACCGGTCCATGGACACCATCACCAACAATCTCATCATGTTACAACACAGTCTCAATCAAGGGCCCACCCGTCAATCAATAGGTTTTTAACTAGTTATTCAAATACTAGGGATGTCCCCATTGGTCATATTTTACATTTATTAAGATTATGTCCAAATTTGAGTTCTATTAATCTCGGTAATTTACAATTATCTACCGACTACGAAATCAATCCAAATTATGTTTATAAATTTGATACATTTGACGTCATTAATAATTTCCCTTCAAGCATGTTGAAGAAAGTTAAGGATATAGATGATTCAGGGTCAATCTATAACGTTAATTTGTTCGAACTGCCAAGATTTGATCTTGATAACATGTCTATTATGTCGACTTCTTCAAATAAATCAAGAAAATTGAATTCAAAAACAAAGCCTCAAGTTCCAGTTTGGAAGTATAATTCATTATTGTCCCCAGCTCCATCCTCAAATAATATCAATAAAAGTGATGGAAAATTATATTTATCTGATTTAAATTTGAAATCAATTAATCAAAGCTATTTAATCAAAATCAATGAATTTGACATTTTAAATCTAATCGTTAAAAGGCATAAACATAATGTGAATTTCCATAAATTGGACTTAAGTTCAATGATTTGGTTAAATAAAAAGCTCGTTAAAGATTTTCTTCTAAAATTCTTAGGTCAAGACCCGTACACTACTCCAAGAGACTTGAATATTAATCTTACCAATTCGGGGATGTACAAAGATTTGGCTTGGGCTAAAGAACTCGATTTCAACCATGAGGATGGAATTGATTTAGTTAACAAGATTTTAAAAGATGAATTACTCAACGATTGGGAAATAAGATTAAGAAATGATCGATTAAGGAGAGGCAGAATGGCAGAGAATTATTTAACCTAACGAAATGTCAGTGACAGGTGTCCCCAAATGATATATTTCAATTCTATTGCACTTGAAGTGTCACGATTTGTTTGATTTTTTTTAAGTTTTATGTTACAACCATCATGTTTATCTGTTTTTAGTCATTATTGGATTGGTCAATATACTAATACGATATACTTATAGATTTAGCTCTTCTAGTTACTACAATATATTATACAAAAATGTGTCAGTCATCAGGTCATCACCAATTCATGGATCAGCTAAAATCATAAGACTAGCGACCTTAAAGGCGATGGTTTTAAGACTGATTATCGTCAATATAGGATCTCCAACCAGTGGACTACTCAGCTGCAACAAGTTAATGCCATATTAATAACCCACAAATTAAGAAACCCATAGTTGAAAATTTTTTCCATCTTAGCTCTTTATAGTGCGAGGCTAGCGAAAATGTAGTGCCACAGCCAGTCTTTTTCTCACTGTATCTATTTCATTAGTACTTCATTCGCGTAAAAAAAATCAGCTTTAACATGAGTGATTTGAGTTCCCAGTTATCGGCATTCAAGAATAAAATAAGAAGCGGGCCTTCTGTGTCGATGCCTCGGCATGCTTTAAATAAGCCGAAGGAACCAGCACCATCATCAACTCCAACCTCAGAACAAGCTCAAACCACTATTTCCCCACAAAAAAGAAGCCATGACAATGTCAATACAGTTAGTGAAGCAATTAAAAGACACAAGACTGCATCTGCTCATCTCTCTGGATCCCATTTATCTACTCAATTACATTTGGCAGTCGAATATATTAAACTGAATGATAGACCCGTTAGAATTGCTGAATTACAAGATCATTTAAACTTTGATATATCCCAAACTTTACTTCCTTTATTGAAGGAAATTGATAGACTCAGATTTGACGCCAAGACTCAGACCCTTGAATATGTCAGTCTACATAATATAAGATCTTCGGAAGATTTACTTAACTACTTAAGAAGTCAACCAACCTTTAAGGGTGTTTCCGTTAAGGAATTAAAAGATGGTTGGTCAAATTATCTTCAATCCATTAACGAACTTGAAAGTGAACATAAAATTCTCGTACTAAGAACGAAAAAAGAGAACGCTCCTAGATTGGTATGGGCTAATTTTGGTGGTAACCTAGATACCATAGCAGATGAATTCAAATCAATGTGGACTAGAGTTAAAATCCCTAACCAGGACGATTTATACCAAGCATTAATCGAGCAAGGTTTAAAACCGACCAGTGCTGACCCTAATATCGTAAAACGTAGGCCTAAGAAAGAAGAAAAGAAGCAAAAGAAATCAAGACGAGGAAAGATCACAAATACCCACATGAAAGGCATATTAAAAGATTATTCACAATTCATGTAATTACACCTTAAAAATATACGCGTATTTTCTAGTCCGGATTATCGTCAAAAGATGAGCTTGTCGCACTCTCAAAATATTTCATCACCATCATGTCTGGTATGTATACCCATTTCTGGTCCTGTTTCGTGATTTGATACGTCAAGTTCTTGCTTCTAAAGGTTCTTGTATATTCCATTATTAACTGTCCCTTTTTTCTCGATGAATTATGTAACGAAACAATTGAACTAAGCAAGACTGCGTTTTGATCCTTGATACTAACATCTCTTAGTTGATTTTAACACTGTTGCAACTGAATTCTGTAATTTCTACTACCAACAATTCGATTCCGATAGAACGCAATTGGGTAACTTGTATAGAGACCAATCAATGCTTACTTTTGAAACTTCTCAATTGCAAGGTGCTAAAGATATCGTTGAAAAATTGGTCTCTTTACCTTTTCAGAAAGTCACTCATAGAGTTTCTACTTTAGATGCTCAACCTGCTTCTCCAAGTGGAGACATCCTTGTTATGGTTACTGGGGAATTATTGATTGATGAAGAACAAAATGCTCAACGTTATTCTCAAGTTTTCCATTTGATCCCAGATGGAAACTCTTACTACGTTTTCAACGATATCTTCAGATTAAACTACTCTTAGTGTGTAGCATAATAAATGTTTATATTAGGTTGATGTCCTTTTCATACGTCTAGCATCGGGGCTACTAGCGGAAGTATTCCAATGTTTCGACTAATGATATCTTCTAATTCTCTCTGGGACCATACTTGACCGCGGCGCAATTATATTTTCTTCTCTTGTAATGTCTGATTCTCCAAGCCCTATTCCAATTGTGCCTAAAAGGCCGAATAAATCTTCGGCTCAAGGATCTGGTGGTGATGATGTTCCACCATTACTGCATTCTGAAAACCAAGAAGCTGTAGTTATGGATTCTGCATCTGAAGATTCTACATCGATTCCCCTGATACCTCCGCGTCCTACAAGAACTGCCTCGAATCATGAATCTCTTCCTGAAGTTGATACTAGCAATTCTTTTGTCCATGTTGGGAATGTTGAAAGTAGTGATAATTTCGCCGCTGACAATGCCGTTGATTCCGGCATTGATGAAGGTGATGGTGATGATGGTGATAAAACCCCTGGAAATTCAAAAACTAAATCGACGTTCAAAGATGAATTACCCTCTGACAATGACAATCTTGTAGGCTCAGATACTTCAAGTTTTGATGATGACCAAGAAACTGTTCTTCAAGAAAAGGAAGATGATGAAAATGTTGATGAAGGAGATGATTCAATTGAGAAAGAATCTGATAAAGAGACCGACATTAAAAGTGATTCACCAGAAGCGGTCACTAATGATGAAAAAATTGACACCCTGGAAAATTTAGATAAAAGTTCTCTGGTTATCATGCCAATTATACCCAAGCGTCCTATAAAAGGTGTGACTGATGATTCGTTAAGCATGAAAGATAGTGCCAAAGACAGTACCAAGGAAAGCTCAAAGGAAACTGATGCAGAAGGAGTTCCCTCAATTCCTAAAAGACCTTCGAAAAGGTCTGTGGTCAAAGAAACATCTGCATCGAAGGCTCCACCAGGTTTACAAGATAGACTGGAAAAGAACGACTCAATAACAAGACCATCAGAAGATATCGACGGTTCAGTAATTAAAAATACTAGTGATTCCGACTTTAGTTTTTCCACCAAAATCCCTAGCCAAGGCGGTGTTCCTTCTTTGATTGGAGAAAATGTGACCCCAAAAGTGGACGATAGATCCCTGGCTGCTTCTGTGTCTTCTACTGATGAGAACCCCAATGAGGAACAAGGATCCGAACTGGTTGTTGAAGAAAAAAGAGACGTAAAGCCATCAGTTCCTGCTAGACCCATACCAAAACATAAATCTCAAGCTAACGCTGAAGGTGGCGATGATAATGCATCAAAAAAACCACCTCCTAAACCAAAAAAGCTCTCTTCTAAAATTGCTGCTTTTCAACAAATGTTAAACAACAGACCACCTTCTTCAGTGGTATCAGAAGCTGAATCTAAACCATCTGACCCTATAACAACTAACAAAAGTTCATCTTCTCGAGGACAACTTTCTTCATCTCATATGGCATTTGCTCAAAACTTGCAAAGTATAGTTGGAAGGGGAGTTGGATTACCAGGAATGACGAATCCTGATAAAATAGGACAGCCATTAGCAGATGGAAATCCTACAGCGGAAGCTGATGAAGATGAAAGTGACTCGAAAGTCGAACCGAGAGTTGTGGCAAGGCGTGCAAAAGGACCTAAAGGTAAGAAACTTCCAAAGGGTTTGGCACAGCCTGTTCAGATAGAGCAAGTATCTAAATATGAAACAGTGGAACACAGTTTATGGTCGGTTGAATTGAGAAAAGCAGTTAGTCTAGAACCAAGGAAAAATTTAGTTGGAGAGTCTTCCGATTTTGAATCTGATGAAAAATCACTTAATGATGCTGGTGAATCGAACGAAATTTTATCAGGTGATATTCCTCGTAGTTCTATCAAGTCTGACGAGACTGTTGACTCTCCCTCTGGGTCAGTAAAAACCGAAGACCTTGTCAAAGAAGAGCCAGATGCGCCATTATATTCGACTTCGGTCCAAAAAGAGACCGAATCTGAAACGGACTTAGATGGTGACTTGGTAACTGAAGAAAGGTCTTCCAATGGCCTAGAAAGCCTCAGATCTCAGAATGAACCCGAAGGTGATTTTAAATCGGGTGACATCGACTCTGACGACAGTGAAAAGAAAAGGTTTCTAGCTCTTAAAGTAGCTGAATCATCTGGTGAGCTTTCTCTGAAACCCACTTCCAATGAAGCCCATATCACAGCTTGTGAAACTATCAAAAGCCCTCAACTGGAAGATGACAAGTCCCTCTCCACACCTTGAAGCACCTTCTGTATAGGCTCTATATATGCTTTAATCACATTAAATCCTGAGATTTAATACTAATAAGTTCACTAATTTACACGTATATTTATGTTACAGTCCGATATCTGATCAGTTATCGTGAATTATATAATGGCTTATAATCATAAACCGAAAATTTCTTTTCTTCTAAATTACCAGGACCATCTTTCAAAGAAATACCTCCCTTTGTAGATCCGTCCGCGTTGTCATATATTACCTCCTTCGAAGTCTCGTGCTTAGCTTCCTTTTGTTCCAGTGGCAACTCCTTCTGTAATTCTCTCCTCTTCTCAGATATCTTTTTTTCAATTTCCGATTCCTCCATATCACAATCTTCTAATTCGTCACGCAATATGGCACATCTCCTTTCAATATCTCTCTGGGTGTTGTGATTAGCTAATTCTCCATGTAATTCCTTCTCAAGTAATTCTCTCTGCTTCATATTAAGTGAGTACTTCTCTTTGTGACGAGATTTTGTGACTTTTTCCTTGGCAGATTCAAGAGCAAGTTTATCTCCGACTGAAGCAAGACTTTTTGAAACGTAACCAGAGGTACCAGACCCCCGAGCGGTTTTCAATCCAACCCCGTTAAAGGCCATTGTTGAAATAATGCTCATCACGCGAATAGACGTGAATTAAATCTAAATTTTGAGAGGGCTCCAAAGCAATATTATATGAACACAGAATGTTTAGGTTCAAAACAAAACTTATCATCCCTACTGTGGTTCTCGTCATCTTATTTGTTGTAACTATGAATGGTGCTGGCTCGTCCAATTCCATGACTAGTTACATTCCAAATTTCGAATCTTTCTATGAGTTCAAGGATAATGAAAAATATGAAAAACCAATTGTTGGTGAAAACGTTGACACTGACCCTAGACACGGTTTCTGGTCTAATGTCTTCAATATATTTGAAGGGGGGAATGTGAACCTAACCCAGCTGCAATTGGAAAATGCAATTCAATATGTCGATAAATCTCAACAGAAGGAAGGGCAGAATTCAAAATCCGTATTATTGTCAAAAGCCTATATCTCACCTGAGATCACTGAAGAACTCAGAGAAAAACACAGATTTGTTATTTCCAAGCTACCAAAGGAATTAGATGATTCTACACATGACAAGGGGTCTAACGGTATTGTAATGATTGGCGGACAAAAGTTTTCGTGGTTATCCTACTTATCTTTAGTTTCTTTGAGAAAGGCTGGCTCACAGCTTCCAGTTGAAATTATAATGCCCCAATATGACGATTTTGTTCAAGAGCAAGACTTTTGTCAAAATGTGTTACCTAAATTGAAAGCAAGATGTGTGGTATTGCCAGAGGTCTTGGGGGCTGAGGTCATGAATAAATGGTCAAACAAATTTGCCAGTTATCAATTGAAATCATTGGCCTTAATGGTATCTAGTTTCCAGAACGTATTTCTATTGGATTCCGATAATATTTTACTCAAAAATCCTGACAGCATTTTCGAATCAAGAGTGTTCAAAAAGTTTGGTATGATTACATGGCCAGATTACTGGGAGAGAACGATTTCTCCGGCCTTTTATGACATAAGTGGTGTAGTGGTGAACGAGAACAAAAGAATAAGGTACAACAGGTTTCCTCTTGCGGTTGCTGAAAGTGATAGGAGCAATATCAATAATGATGGAGAAGACAGTGGTACAGAAGCCCCCTTTCATGACTTGGATGGAGCCATTCCTAATTTATCTACCGAATCTGGTCAATTAATAATAAATAAAGATAAGCATTCTTGTACACTTTTGTTATCAATGTATTATAATATGCTTGGCCCGAGTTTGTACTATAAATTGTTTTCATTGGGTGAACAGGGTGAAGGTGATAAAGATACTTTTCCTGCTGCTGCAACTGTATGTAAGCTTCCATTTTACCAAGTCAAATCGTTTATCAAGACACTCGGTTATGCTGACGAAAATGGGAATTTCCAAGGCGTTGCCATGGCCCAGAAAGATCCACTTACAGATTATGAAAGTTTTGAAACTTATTTGGACTCTACTATAAACACAAAGGATAACAAGGCACGAACAATACAACAACAGATCGAAAAAATTGATGGCTCTCAAAAAGAATTTTTTGGGGAAGGTTCCGGATCAATATTTGCCGTACATTGCAATTACCCAAAGCTAGATCCGCTTGTTCTACTTTCAAGGGATGATCTTTTCGATACTGAACAGAACAAGTTGAAATACAGAATTTATGGAGGTTTCACTTATGACGATCCCAACATTAGGACAAAAACGATAGATTTTGAGTATGAGCAATGGAAAAACATCGAAAGGGCCCTTTGTATAGATGGTATCGAATTTCCTTATTTCAAAGGTAATGATATGTCAAAACTTTGCAAAGTCGTGAGAAATCAGCTCAAAAGTCTTCTGAGTACTTCACAATGACTGGATTTCTTTAAGGAAATGTTCTTGAAATGTCTGATATACGTAATTTAAGTTTAATTGATCAAATAATGTTTCTATAGGTACCATTGATTATCTATTTTCCTCTCTTGGGTTCCCGGCATTTTTGCTTTCTTCTTCTTCTTTTTTTTTTTTTTTTGAAGGCTCATATTGGGCCTAAATCAGTGGTTAATGGTTCTTTGGAAGTTGAAAAGCTTCTAGGCGGCCATAAAGATTCCTACATCCCTATGTGCGTTATCGAAAAATTTGGGATTTTGATGGTTATCTACTATGGTGACTCTGTATTTTCTTTGTTAAAGAGTGAAGGTATTGGCTCCCTTCTACCAACTTTAGGAGGCTCTCGTGCTCATATATAGCTATTAATATTTTAATTCGCCTTTGTTAAAGTTACATCGTTTAATTTTCTACGTTTTATATTCTTGTCTTATCACCGTCTTCGTTGAGAGGGACTATAGGTTTCGTAAATCTACATTGGGAGCTTTACTTTAATTCGGGCAGTTGTATATATACACTTTCCGGCTTCAGTTTAGACTTTTCCTCATAACTACTGTAATACATTTTAGTAGATTATCAATATCCTAACTTTATCAAAGAATACCCAAATCATTTTCCAAAAATCAACTGAGCCATCTTTTTTCTTAGTATCTATTATAGCTCTATAAATGAATGTATATACGAATAAGTATGGATAAAATTATATTTAACCTTTATCTCTTTACCTTCCCCAACTTTTCCTCTATTTTCATTTAACACTTTTCTAGAGACTGCTTTTTTATTACTATTTGAGTGATTTTTACTGACAGTGCATTTCCACATATACAAGTGGATCCTACCATAACTTACCTCCTTATCATAATATTTACAGAGTGGTACATATTGAATCAAAAATATAGTATTAGCAACCCACCTAGTAATATATTATTAGTATCGGATTTCGCGGATTTTGCTTAAATGAAGTCTATTTTCCTATATTAGAACGATTTCAAACACAAAAAACTTTCAAAAATTCCAAGTGGTTTCAGTTCAAGTCGAACTTGCAAGTGGCATCGAAGCTAGCCACACTAGAACTTAGAAACACATTGTGTGAGTTGGAAGATTTAGAGGGATTTCGCACAACTTTTAACGCTTCAGCCACAGCTATTACTAAATCAATTAGCAATGAAACTACAGAGCATTAAAACAGAGAATGCTGAGTGGTGTAGTGGTATTTGAAGCTTCATTTTCATGTACCATATATGCAGTTGACAAGATAGAGTGGGTGTAGAAAGTTGAAGACATCTTCCCAAAACATCTCAATAGGCTTGATTCGCAATAATTTGTCAACTAGCCTATGTTTCCCAAACCCAAAACTTATGACAGCGTCAATAGCTAAGCATCCCTGAAGAAAATGGGAAATTTTATAATCTCCACAGCACATAAAGTAGTCAAATAAAACTTGCTTTGATTTTCATCATGGAGTTTTCGGATATCATTTTAATTCTGGGAACATGGGTTGGTTATCTTGTTCATCCCTTCTTTAATCAAGGCTGCTCTGATAATTTTTGAATGGTATAGAGGCGAAGTAAGGCTCTGAGGGCGTGGACGATATGATTCATTGTTCCAAAACAAATCTCTTCAAGATAACTTCAGATAGTGAGTCCAGATAAGCCGCACCTAATTTGATGAACCCGAATATTGGATTCAGACTCTGCTCAACTTCTGAACGAAATTCTAAAGTTCACAAAAAAACCCCTAATTTTGCTCCTCGATTACCTGTTTGACTCACATAAAGGTCCCAATTAATCGTTGGTGATCTTAAAAGTTTTCGCTGTGGGGTTTTGGCAACCGTTGAAATTGGAACAATCCAGCTATGTTTAGTTATTAAGAACGTAATTATTATTCTATAGCAAAATTTGATTTCAATTTGCCTCTTGTGACGAAAGTTGATTCAAAAATAGGAGGAATTCATCCGATGCCTACGAGATTTCCCAAGATATTTCAAAAAGACCACAGAACAGAAAAGTAAAATACGGTACCGATATCATCATAATTAGTAAATGCACACTGCAAAAGCCAAAATATCTTTAGAGGATGGCGACTGCAGTCAATAATTTTTTACCCTAGCTTTGAAATAAATAAAAGAATAGATTATATTGATATATATTTTAAGATTCTGAATGTAAAATAGACGATGCCAAACTCATAAAATATCTTCAAGAGAAAAACACTTCAGAAGTATTCAAATTGGTTGATAACTATATAAGGAATCAACAATGGACGACACAGAAACGATAAAAGCTTTGCACTTCAAAAACTACTCCTCCTGTTCTTTCTTCTGGATTTTCTTTTGAATAATGAGAGGTCTTGTCGAATTGCAAGTGCTTCCAGGCTAAAAATTTATAAAAAAAAAATACAAGATTAGTTACTAACACTACTACTGGTGGTGCTGAAAAAGTGCTCGCTTTGCAGTCAATACTGGTGGAGATACAGTTAATCTTAAAAACAATTTCCGACCCTACAACTAGAAGTTGCAACATTAGCATTGTCAATTCCCGCCTGACCAAAACAAGTTCCGATTATTTTTGAGGGATTCGGCTTCAGTGAATAGCAAATTCGCTGAATACGAACACAAAGTCTTTTAATTTACCTATTCAGAAACAAAATTAGTATTTCTCCTGGAGACCTTACCTTGTATACTTTTATAATTTCGAAAATGAGAGATAAAGGATTCGTACAGTGAAAGTGAAAATTTGCAGCAGAAAGTAAAATTAGTGGTATTGGGAAACAAAACTGTTGAACTATTGAAGTAATGAATGGCACCATTAGTTCATTAGTATCAGTTAACCAAAGGATACCGGATCCTGCTGAAAGTCTTTATAACATAAAGTAGGTAATATATGAAAATGATCTACTATTTTTTAAAGGAAAATGTAAACTATATCAAAGAAGAGGGATACCGATAGAGACCCTCAATTCATTCAGGTTGCTTATCCGCGAGTTACACTCCCATTAGAGTTGGGTGAATACGTTGTTGAATTCACTTGTCAGCCAAGTTATATGTCTTCTCAATAGAAGTAAGAGCTTGATTAGGGTCTACTGATATTTAATGCTGACGTATATCAGGTAATTGTGGCTCTTCTCTAGACATTATCACCTCAAATATTTGATTGAAGTTATCTAAGTTAATCTATTTAATTGTGGATTTACCTCATATTTATATTCATCAGTCAAGGCGGTGTCAAAGATATCATGCCACTTGTTGCCTTTAGTGGGGAATAGTGGCCTGACGTTCATTCGTCTAAAGTCTAATAGGAAATGTGACCCATAGATCAACAGCCTCAATGAATTGAGGGTTTACCGGTATCATCTTCCTTTACTTAGTTTGGATTTATTTCGAAATGTGGGAGAAATTACCCACTTGATTTTATAAAGACTTCATGCAGGATCTGATATCCTTTGGTTAACTGATATCAATGAACCAATGAATACCATCCATTACTTCAATAGTTCTACAACTCTTCCCCATCATTATCATTTTCAAAATGAAGGAATTGAACGATATCACCCCAATTGTACCATCATAATGGACCGAAATACCTTCCAAGGCCTTAACTAAACGTCATTGAATATGTCCAGTTTTTGCAGGCTCAATGACTGTATTCATTAATCCTTGTCTACCAGCCTAAGCATGGGAAGAGAAGTTTGGAAGCGTTCAACCTTTCAAATAGGAACCTCCTACGATGATTCATCTTCAGTAAAATGAAGTAAGGTTCTTTCAGCAAATCCAAAAGGAACATGTTTACATTCAACGATTTGTTTACCAACACAACCAAGCAGTTGAGAAATATTAATAAATGAACCCTTAGGACCAGAATTAGCCTCTTGTTTTCAATCTCATTTCAGCCGAAGGACCAGCAACTTTATTTAAATATTTTGAAATACTTTTGAAAACCGTTTTTTCAAAGTCATGCCCGGCTCAGGCTCTAAATGATTATGTTAAGCATTCAAAATATTTTCTTAAACCTTGTTCTCAGCTACTTCAATAGTAGTGACAACACTTCTTGTAGGAAGAATCAGCCATAGTGTTCCCTATACCAATTGAAACTACATCATGGATTAATCAGAAATCAATAACTTTTTGATTGTGCACAGACTTAGGCTCCCATTTCTCTGAGGACGGTATAAAATAGAACGCCACTGGTAACATCAACTGTCTTTTCATCAACACCTTCAAACATAATTTCACCGTCAACTATTGATACGCTACGATCTTTTAGACTTGATGAACAATTTCCCAATCTTTGGGGGGCACCCTTTGATATAGTCTGCTGAGCTATAGAAACATGGTAACTATCGGTTCATTAGTATCAGTTAACCAAAGAATATGAGATTGTGCACGAAGTCTTTATAAAATAGAGTACGTAATATATGAAAATTATCTACTATAATCATGAGAACTATAAGCTAAATCAAGAAGGACAATAATGATAAAACCCCCAATTCATTTGATGCTGTTCAAGTATATGTCATAATCCCATTATACCTTAGACGAATAAACATCAGGCCACTCTTCACTCTTCTCCTCTCAAGGCAATAGAAAAACCAGTTTGAATAACTATGACCCTTGCCTTAGCTGATAATAGTAAATATGGCGCAAATTCACAACTAAATAGAATTGCTTGGATAAGTTGATTCAAATCTTGAAGCTAACAATGTCTGATAAATTGATACAGTTACCTGGAAATATGTCTTAACTATCGTACTCAAGCTCTTACTTACATTCATATGTAGCCTGGATAACGAGTGAATATAAAAGCAGATTTACCGGCTCTTAAACCCGTGAAGGGATCAATGAAGAAACCTCACATACCATTGATCATTGCAGGTTTCCTGATATATCGAAGCTTGCAAGAGATGTCTGTGCTCTCAATTCAATTCTGTCTTCAGTGCGCCTCTGGGTTTGGGAAAAGGAAGCTCAGGACTACTATTTATTGTACTATCTGACTCACTTTTGAGCTGAACATAGCAGGTTACCCAATGACCCCTGGCCATAGAGGAAATAGAGGTATACATTAGCCGATGAAAAATGTTGTTGGGCTAACTCGCTAGGCTTTGTGAACACCTTCTTCTTCTATTGACTCGGGGGCTTTAAGTATAAGTTTGTTTGTTGCAAATTCAAGTACCCTTTCCTCAATAGATTAAGGTTCCGAGGATCACACTTAAATATTCATTTGTCTAAAAGGTAGTGTTGGTGCTCGGTAGAATTTGTTCGGTATCCGATAACTCTCGTACGAGAATCCTCGTACGACTATAGATGTGGTAAAAAGTTAATTGGTCATCAGATAAATTCAGGAGTTAACGGAGTGGTCTGATTACTGACAGGCACGAGAAAATAGGAGAGATAAGAATTCCAAAATGTCTATAAAAGCGGTACAAATATCCTGAAAATAGAAACAAGTCAATCGGAGAAGTTGCATTTCCTCAACCTCAAAGGTCGTTGTTTATATAAACTAATTTCAAAGTTAAATAGTAATATAAAGTAAGCAACTAACTTTCCACACCCATAAGTCATTTATTTGACACACATTAGTTGTATTAAGTTCAAGCACATTAAGTCAGGCAAAACCTACCATCAATCAACAGGTAGTTCCTATTTGGTAAGACAAATTAATCTTAATCTAATAAGGGTCTTAGTATTCTATTACGAGATTGCTGAAAAAGTTCAGGAGTCAAATAGAAGTCGGTATTTATTATATCAAAATAATAAGTTGAATCTAATGGAGACTTTAGAGGCTAATCGAGCTCTTACTTACATTTAGGAGGCAACTTGGCTTACAAGTTAATACAACATTACAACTAACCTCGTCTTATGTGTCTAATATCATACACCGATCTACAACCTATTAGATTCTCGTTCTCTGGCCTTGACTTTAATTTCCATATTTGATGTGTATATTGTGAATTCATCTCTTCATTCATAACTTTGACCCATCGATATCTTTGTTCAGGTTTCATTACTTGCTTGTATGATTGAGGCATTGTCCAATGAGTATTATTGTGCACGGTATAAACATCAAATTTCAAATCATCTGAGTTATCAATAGTTTAGTCTGAAATAGTATCTTCAGATAATAATTCCTTGTATGTATCAAGACTATAATTTGGTCTAAAATCATATTTTGGAAGGTCAGTGATATTTGAGTCTTGAGATGTACCAGGTAGATTATTCTTCATACTTTCTGGAGATTGACTTGTTAGAGAAACAGAAGCTATAATAAGATCTTCCCCAGCTGCTGGATCGGATTTCCGGAGATGAATCAATATCCATCTGTTGCAGTCTCTTCCCCAGAACCAGATACCAGCGATTGAAGTACCAAAATGGCTTCCCCGGAGAAGAGACCAATTATCCACAGGAGGAAGTGAAGCAACAGCATTTCTAGTGATTCCAGCGGAAACATCCAGCAAAGCAGTTGCAAAAGTGGGGCCTGATTGGTGACCAGTAAAAGTGGACATCAGAAGATCACTTGAAATGTTTTGAAATGGAATCACACCACCGACAGCCAAAAAGATCGAGATTATCAAAGTTTGGCTCCTTTTTTAAAGAATTTAGTCAATGCGATTTCGTTCTTGATGGCAGTAGAAATGTTAATTAAATTTATCACCAATTGAATAGAATAATTAAGATAATTATAATTAAATACTTAAGGTATCTAGTGAAACGAAACAATTACCTGGGGATATACCTCAATGTATAACTTTAGTAGACCCTACTCAAGCGTTTACTCACATTGAGATAACATATAACTTGGCTAACAAGTTAACACAACAACATATAAATCCTCGAAGTTTAGTAAGGAGTGAAAGTCATATTAGAAAAGTTGACAGTTTCTTGTTGAGCTTTTCCTCTTCTGGTAAGTCCATAGTTAATGGAGCCTTCTGGCTGAAGTCTGCAATTAGAACTGTTTAAAGGCTGTGTGAATATATACTGTGAGTTATGCATTGGTGATATAAGTTTTATTTGAATCTTGATGTCTCTATGAAGTCTGTAGTGCCGAGCCCATTTGTTACAGATCTGGGTTTGAGCGTGTCTGATATACCCACTTGATATTTTGGCTGACGTATATCCTCAGATAATTGTGGCTCTTCTCTAGACATTATTACCTTAAATATTTGATTGAGTCACATTCCCAATTAGACTTCATACGAATAAACGTCGGGGTATTTTTCATCAGTCAAGGCGGTGTCATAAATATCATGCTATTGAATAGATTTACTTAGATAATTTCATAGATGAACAGCCTCAATGAATGAATTGAGGGTTTTAAAGGTAGCCTCTTCCTTTATTTGATTTATATTTATTTTAAAATATGGGAGAAGATGGGAACTGTCGATAATCCTGGAGTTTTTGCACGAGGTCTTTAAAGAAAATATGCCGATAGCGACAAGTAAAGAATTTAGGATTTAAGAATAAGTAGTTACAGGGAATTTGCACTATAGCGCCTTGGAGGGGTGGGGTAGGTAATGTGGACCATTGCAAAACAGAAACGCAAAGATATCATGATATCATTTACAATTGTCTACGAGTCAAATAGTGGCGATCTATATTGTTGAACCCCTGAAATACAGATGTAGGCAACCCCAATACACAAAGGAAATCATTTACAGATCGCTGACTCGAAGATTCCATTTACGGATCTCAATGAAGGTTATCTTTTTTTTAATCGAACTTTTTGCTTGCCGAAGGCTGTCCTTGAATAAACAAGAAAATAAAAGTTTCTAACTTCGAGACTTTTTAATCAGAAGAAAGATCTCACTACAAGAAGTGTTGGTTTTTGTGCTGCAAATGCTGTTGAGGGAATATCCATATGTATTTCTTTTAGGGACTTAAAGAGATAGTTATGCCGACTTGTTCAAGGAGCCAAATTTGTAGCGAGAATTGGAAAATAATTTACGTGTCTTATTCTTCTCCGTTTACGGTATAGTTCCACCGTATACTATTAAGAAGGATTTTTTTGTATAGTGTGTTTCTCAGTACTTGATTGTATCTGAGTTTACTTTGGTTACAACATGGAGTTTATCCCAATAGAATTTCTATCTATTCCTACTAGCTAAAGAAAGAGTTATCAGTAGTCATCAATTTCGGATTACAGTCTCCCCGAATCATAAACCACAGCTCTCCTACATGCATCTCACTCTCCGGTACCATAAATTCTAACAAGAAGTTTAGTTTCCTAATAAAAATCGCGAACTTTGTTTCTGAAAACTTCTTTCCTTAACATTAGGTGTTCAAAATCGGACTAATTAGGTTCGATTGTTACAATAATTTTTCTATGGCTTAGCGGCTAGGCTAATTAACTTTAAGTAATACTTATTGAAACATCTAAATTAAAGGGGGACAATTCTTACGTTTATATTTTTTATAAAAGTAATTTCTAAGAATATGAAGTTAAGAAATGAGTTCTCCAATCAAGGAACTATTAATTCTCAATATTGTTATCTTCGACCACATTTAACACATTCAACACACAAGATACAATTTCTAGGACCCGAAAACCACAAATGATCTTATAGGTTAGTTATATATCTTGTGCTACAAGCGTGTCAAGGATATCTAATGAATATATCGGGGGGTAATTTTGTATCCACACCCCATTACCAGATAATTGGTACCTTGGTAACAGTTTAAAATTATTAGCGAATCAGAGCTTTGTAATATGTATTTGTCTCGAGTTTTTTGCCTATTGTATAATGCTTTATATCGCTTAAGTCCATTTTCATGGATAATTACATCAGGAGATATAATAAAGAGGTTTATGGGACTTATTAGTTGAAAGAAAAACTACGCACGAAACCGAATCTTCAGCACAATTAATTTCACCTAACTGTAAAATTTAACGAGTTCAGTTCAATATCCCTCAATTTTAAGTTTGAATGCTTCATGTTGTACCGAATGCGTTTGATGCTTCATCGGGGGTTAATTTTGGGACACATGAAAATGTGGTACATAGGTGCAAAAATTCATTGACCACTTTTTGGTGGACCAGTACTTCATCGAATACAAGGACTCACCAAGACAATATGTTTCTCTTTGATATATACTTCTCCCGTTGTCATTGCCTTTGTTACAAGCATGATCAGGTCAGTAGTGCACAATTTATTGAACTATGCTTAGAATACGTCTTACTGCTCGTTTTACGCTTTGACGAACAATATTGTTCAAAAAAATAATGATGATGATGTGATACACAAACACTTGGAGCTAATGTATAGCACGAGTTTCGATAGTTAAAAACCAAATATCGTACCAAGGGATTATAATGTGATTTCCCCCTTATCACTCTTAGCATGTATCTACTTTGGAGTGTTGCCTTTACTGTTATCCCACGGTATTTTGTTCTAGCTTCAAAGCGACACACAGTCTTCAATGCATGAGTTCTTCTTATTCTTCATTTCTTCTTATCCTTCACTTAAGTATATTAGTCATCAAACAATTCTGTAGAATGTAATAAGTAGTAAAGAAACCCCATCAAAGGGTGAATTGCCAGTACCAATCAATCAGTCTTTAGAGTACGCTATAACAGTTTTGATCCCAAATTATAAGATTCCTTTGACTATGTGTTCAAGAATATTCCAGTCAATAACAAAATGGGTGCTTTCAAAGTACAGTTCAGTTTGGGGAGTATTTGCTGTAATTGTGGTAGGTATACTTAATGTTGGTAAACAACTTACACTTGGAGAATTTAAATCTGTCTGAATTAACCTCTGGATCTTAGAACCAAAAGCATCAATAACATGACTTTGTTGTTCTACTGTAATCTCGTAGGAAGGCCCTGGAATAATCACTTGATCATTTCTAGTATCAATTGAGCGGTGAATCATAGTACTATGAGTTTCGTTGATTGGTAGAAAATCGAACTCTATTACTCCATAATCGGGTACGCTATCTTGCCACTGGCTCAACACAACGCTATTTTCACCATTCAAAAACTCATATATCCCCATTATTACTAAATTATGGGTTTCGTTTCAAAGTCTCAGTTCCGCACCTACCCTGAGCTTTCTATTCGGATAAAGTTAAGGGAAGGGAGATTTAAAGTTTTGCCTGGACCCGACATGAAAACCTAGTTTGAGTATAATTATGAT
Organism: Yamadazyma germanica; assembly: GCA_030574815.1. Classification (NCBI taxonomy): domain Eukaryota; kingdom Fungi; phylum Ascomycota; class Pichiomycetes; order Serinales; family Debaryomycetaceae; genus Yamadazyma; species Yamadazyma germanica. Next base: position 50,842 of record JAJMFS010000025.1, on the reverse strand, counting down.
TGGAACTCTGCATTATCTTACTCAAAAACGAGTTTAGCGAATTTTAGATTGTAAGGGAACGACATCCTGTTAATGTAGGTGCCGTTTGTAAGTGGGATTTAACTGTATAGACTAATCTCGGCGAATAATTAAAGATTAGCAGCCCTGGCCACCTGCCATAGCGGGGGTTAGGCTTCGATCTGTGGAGTAGAATAGTGCACTGATTTACCGTGATTTGCATTCACATACTACAGGACATGTAGAAAGAAGACCTAGGTGAGGATATGGAACAAATTCTCCCTGTTATAAAGGTCCAATTGAACTCCTCAATTCCATAGATTGCAGAGCCTTGGCTACCGATTAACCATTAGCGTTGTGCGGGGCATGGAGGAATTTGCGAAGGAATATAACTTGGCGGGTAATGGAGACCGCAACACCAGTGAAGCTACGACATATAGCCGATATTCGACATATAAGATACCCCCCAGCCGAAGAGGACAAATTTTCTTCAGAAGGAAGTTCAAAAAATCGCCACAAATGTCACAAAAGATAGTTAATGTCGGTATCGTTGGTGCAGGTCAAGTTGCCCAAGTAGTTCATATTCCAACTTTAGGTTACTTACATGATAAATTCAAGATTACTTATATCTGTGATAACTCTAAAGACACCATTGAATTTGCCAAAAAAAGAGTAAATTTATACAGCCAAGATCTTAAGACTACTACCGACGTCAAGGAATTGTGTGCTTCTCGAGATGTCGATATAGTTATGGTATTAACTGCCGATGAATACCATATCGATTTTGCAATTGAGGCATTGAAGAATGATAAGATAGCTTTTATCGAAAAGCCTATGACTTTAACTGAAGTAGATGCTAACCGATTGCTTGAAGCAGAGGAAAAATCAAAAGGTTTCGTCTTTGTTGGTTATATGAGAAGATACGCTCCGGCCTTTGAAATGGCTATTCAAGAAATTGGAGGAATTGAGAACATCAAATATGCTAGGGTCAGGGACATTATTGGACCAAATTCAGCTTTCGTTGACCAATCAGGTACTTTCCCAGTAGCATTTTCGGATTACTCTAAAGAAGATACCGAGGATAAACAAAAAAGGGGTAACGAAATGGTCAAACAAGCTCTTGTTAATGAGTCTGGTGTAAAGGAACCATCTGAATCTACTAAGATTGCTTGGAGGTTTTTGGGTGGTTTAGGGTCCCATGATTTATCCGTTATGAGAGAAGCGATTGGCCTACCAAAGAAGTACATAGGTGCTAAATTCAATGGCTGGTTCGCTCATGGCCTATTGGATTATGGTGACTTTGTAGTATCCTACGAGTCTGGGGTTCATGGGGTTCCCGAATTTGATGCTCATTTGGAAGTTTACGGTCAAGATAAAATCGTCAAGATTGAATATGAAACTCCTTACGTCAAGGGTTTGCCAATTACTATGGAAGTCAGGGAAAACAATAACGGCCAATTAGTCACCAAAACTGTTAGACCAACATACGAAGATCCTTATACCGTCCAAGCTAGACTATTATATGAAGTTGTTGCTAACGGTAAGTCTTTCAAAACCACTGCTAAGGATGCTTTGGGAGAACTTGAAATCTTTCAAGGTCTTGTCAAAGCTGCATATGAATATGAAGTTAGAAGCAAAAATTAAATAGTAATTAACTACTATATAGAAAATTTCAAATACAAGATATGGTTTCAATACAAAGGACACGAACTTTAGTGCCGAAGTTTACGGTTACCCCACGATTACAATTGAACCAGGAGAAATCGACCTAAACAGTTGTCCTAGCGCGGAGTGGTCGTAGCTATGTGGTTCCGAAGATGCGGCACCCAATAGCCTGATGGGTTCAAGTATAAAGTCACCAAAATTCCGGAAATTAGGAAAGTAAAAGTTTTTATATATATTCGATTGTTCAATTATGTCGAAGCCAACTCTCAAATGGGGTATTCTAGGTACCGGATTAATTAGTTCTTGGTTCGTTCAAGATCTTACTCTTGAACGTTCCGATGCTAAGGCTGTTCACAAGATCACTGCTATAGGTGCATCTTCCACTGCCAAGGCTCAAACTTTCAAGGATAAGTATAAGCTTAAAAGTAGCTCTATTGGAACCTATGAAGATATTTACAGAAGCGAAGATGTCGATATTGTATATATTGGTCTTCCTCATACTTTCCACAAAGAAAGCACTTTAAAAGCCATGGCCGGAGGAAAGCATGTCTTGGTCGAAAAACCTGCCACAGTTAATGCTCCCGACTGGGAAGAGTTAGTCGCTGCTGCTAAGAAGTACAATGTTTTCTTGATGGAAGCTATGTGGTTACGTTTCAGGCCATTGATCCATGATCTTCAAAATATTTTACTCAAAGAAAAAGAACTTGGACAAATCTATAGATTAATGTGCGATTTTTCTATGGACATGAAGCTCGAGACTTTGGGTAGTGATTCTAGAGTCAAAAGTGTTGATTTGGCTGCTGGTGGGTTATTAGATATTGGTATTTATCCATTGAATTTTGCTCGTACTTTGTTAGATTCCAAATTAGGTGATGATCATACACCATTCGAAGTCAAGAGTTTCATGACTGTCAAGGAAGGTATTGATTATATTTCTAATGCTTTGATTCAGTACGAGAATAACATTCAAGCCATTATTTCTTGTTCCGTGTGGAGTGCTGGCAATGAAACTTTCCTTAAAATTGAATGTGAAAAAGGTAATGTTTTCATTAGCGGTCAAGGCGCTTCTGTTCCGGAAAAAGTCACCATAAAGTACAAGGATGAAGCAAAAGAGGATAAGGTTTTGGAATACCCAATTTTCGGAGAACATGGATTTGGATTCTACTACGAGGCTGATGCTGTTGCATTGGACATCGCTCAAGGTAAAATTGAAAGTGATATTATGCCATGGGGAGAGACCCATTTACTTCTTAAGACCATGGATGCCATGAGAAAAGAAGGTGGGGTAATTTATCCACAAGATAAGTAGAGTGTACAGTTCGTAATAGATCTTAAAATTAAACTCAGCATCTCGAAGAGAACTAGACCCCACTTTATTACCCCGCGTAAACCCCGCGGTTCAGACAGCCCGTAGATCAGTCGTGTTAGAAGCAGTTCATTAGCGGAGGGTTGTGTGCGGTGCTCGCAGATCCCCAGATTCTCCCGAATTTCCAAGCTCGGGATTAATTTTCTCTTTAGAGCTTACTTCGATACATAATGTGTGGAAAAAAGACAAGGGTTAAATTTGCATGCACCAGATGTCATAAACAAAGGAGAAAGTGTGATGGAAGCACTCCTTGTAGTAGTTGTGAAAAGACTAAAAGTGAATGTACTTATCCCACGGAGAATGACCGAAAGCCTTTAAATAGGAAGTACATTAATTCCCTCTTGAAGAAGATCGAAATGCTTCAAGCGGTCGCCGATAATAAAGATGGGGCTTCTTCAAATATGGTTGGTAAAATCAGCAATTTTACGATTGATTCGAATGTTTCTAGACTCCTCAGGTCTTCCAAAGTAGAGATTAGGAACCTTGTGACGCACCATGACGTGTATCGCCTTGATCAGGACTTCAGAGGAACTGTATCTTTTTTTGGACCAACTACTTATCGCCATATGTCAATACCACCAGTAATTAATGTCTCGAATAAATCAAGGTTCACTTTGGTGCTAAATTCGGAAATTTTTACCGATACCTTCAAATGGTTTTTCGCTCATATAAATGCTGAATTACCAATAGTGGACGAAAAGTTATTTTACTCATCAATAGAGGAACCCAACTACACTGATTTTTTCAAGAAGAATTGTTATGTCAGTGATGGTTTGGTCAATGCTATTATGGCATTGGGCTTGGCAAGGAAAGGTGATTTAGGTTATAGAGAGTATAAACAATTAGCTATTTCCCTGGTTATGGAGGAAGTTGATCTGGTTCATATAACACAATTACAATGTGTAGTGATCTTGGTTTTGGTGGAAATGGGAGAGAAAAATGAAGTTAAAGCATCATGTTACGCCCTGATGGCTGCCTCCCTAAGTAATCATCTTGGACTTCATCTTGATGGGAGTGGCTTGAATATCCCGGAAGAGGAGAAGAAATTAAGAGAGAAACTTTTTTGGTCTTGCTTTACTATAGATAGAACTCGCTACCCTGTATTAGGGGTTGGTCCTTATTTAGATGCATCCGATGTTTCCACTAATTTGACGGTTTCATCATATAATGATTTGAGTATAATGCTTCGAGAGTTTGCGATTCTTTCTGATATTTCCGTTATGGCTATCAGATGCATATATTCATTACAAAATCAAATTGAACTCAAAGGGGAAAATAGGAAGCGTCAATTATTTGCATTGAGAGATGCCGAAGTGAAACTTCTGAGCTGGCTGGTACAGCTTCCGCAGATTTGTAGATTAAGAAATGATAGTGAGACACATCCAAATAAGCTGCTTCTTTATCAGCTTCATGTGCTATATCATATATCTTTAGTATTGATTCAGAAACCTTTCGTAGGGCAGCATACTGATAAGAATACTGATCCACCAATGTTATCTTCTTCGCTTGCAATCATCAAGTTATGTGAAAAAATTGATTTCCAGAATGCAGCCTTAAGTTATTTGATCATTTATGCTTTATATGTTAGCACGGTCGACTGTATGTTCTACCTTTACGATCAAGAAAGAAAGAATCTGGTTCTTCCTTCTATAAAGTCTGCTATAAAAATGATGGTAGAATTGGCAAAAATATATCCTATAGCTACAATTTATTATGAAAGAATCCAAGTCGTTAAAGGTGATTGGAAAGTAGCCATTCCGCTTGAAGATGGTATTGCTATCAACGATGAATACCCATTACCAGAATTTGGTGAAGTCGATTTTGGATGCTTTCTTTGGCCTCCAGAATTCAAGTCAGAAGACTTTTCTTTCTTGCCAGAGATTGAATGAAGATTCAATGTTAATTATACAGCAAGTAGCTCGGCCAATAAACAAACAGTGAATTACAACCTGTCTACTGTCCGAATATATGGTTTGAAGTTGCTAAGTAGCTAGTGGCATGTCAAGAGAATTTTTGGTTGAAAAAAGAAAAAATCAATATCACGAAAAATGTGAATCATAAGACAATCAAGGGTATCCTCCAAATAAAGAGGCGTAAATGTTGAGGAACAGAAAGATTATATAACGGTGAATCCCGTGAAATAAGAGTGAGGAGGGACGCTGATCGACTCCTAGATGAGGCAGTTAAGTTTTCTAATCACAGTAGATAGATTATAACGATAATGTTTGCCATTTTTCACGAGCAGGGTGAAAGTAAGAGTGTGAAAGTAAGAATTTTTACAATTACAAGCGAGATTGCGCCACACAAAAGTAGTATACTTGCATTATGGCACACTTGAGTGTTTCGTGCCAAAGTACGACAATTTATTTTTATAACGAATCGTAGCCAATAATGTTACATTTAGTCAACGCAATTCGGGATGTTTTGTTGGTTGGATATATGAAGCTAGGATTATTTTTTGTAAAAAAATCCTGATCCTATATGCATTGCCTAAGTCTAGTATAAGATGTTTTTGTATCCCTTATATATGGGTCAGGGTGTTTATATGAAATTTTAGTGATGTGTTGTTTAAATAAACATAAAACAAGTTTTATGCTTGGGAAGAGAAGACGAAAATAGGCCAAATTATGAATTCAACTTGTCAGATATTTGTGGCTGTTTCGTTGACGAAGAAATAAAAAATTATGGAACCAGCATGAAGAATCAGAACTTGAAGTAGCATTCATCAATGTGGTCTTCACTTTAGTACTAACATTAATTGAGTAGTACCAATAATACACAAAATAATACTGACTTAAACCGAGTTACACACATAAAAGGCAGGAAACTGTTGTATGCGCAGCCGCATAACTGCGGTGTCCGCCACAACTATTCATCACTAATATTTTTGTAAATATAACATTAGTAATTCTCTTAGGTGAACAACCACTAGGAATTTACTTGATACTATTAAGTATGCATACTGACGCCACCTTCTGGAACTCTTCAAGTTTGTTTGATTACAATCGTCCTGACTAATACCCTAAACTTTTACCGACTGTTACTAATTTGCGCGCGAGAGTCTTACTAAATTCTCGGAGAACCTGAAAAGTTTCCGCCTCAATTTATTCAGCCATTGAGCCACTGTTTCTCAAAATCAAGTATAAATATCACCTTTTCCCAGCTTAATCATTTCATATTGAAAATCACAATTTTCACTTCTTCCATATAGAAACAAAAAAATTAGCTAAATGTCGTCAATTGTTGTTATTGGTACATCCGGAGCATTAGGTGCTCCAGTATTGGATGCTTTACAAGAATCAACTTTCGCAGCCAAAATTAAATATCCTATCAAGGCTCTTACTACCAAGGATAAGTCAGATGAATCGAATGATAAAGTTGAATATATCAAAGCTGATTTATCCGATGCTTCAACTGCGGAAAAAATAAAGGACACAGATGTTATTATCTCATTAGTACACCCTTCACCAGATGTATTAGCCAATATTGAAAAGCTTATTGTTGCTGTCAAGCCTTCAATTTACATTCCCTCCGAATTTGGTGTTGAAATTCTGGCCGTAAGTAAGGATGAACTTCATCCTGCACTTGAAGTCAAATCAAACCACGCTAATAATATAGAAGCTATTGGTATTAAGGTTGCTAGAATTTCCACTTCTTTTTTCAGAATCCCTCCCGTTTTCTTGTACGGCTTTTTTAAACATCTTGGTATTGACACCGCTGGTACTATTACCAAAGTTGCTGGTAGTCCAGATTCAGTTCAATTTTCTAAGTCTAAAGATATTGGTAGAACTGTAGCTTCCATCGCAACTACCGAACCAGCCAAAGTTCAACGTCTCTACAAGGTCTTTTCCGGTGAAAAACGTATTTCTGAGATCATTTCTGATTTTGAAAAGGAAGGTAAGTCTTTTGAAGTAAAGGAGGTTTCGATTGAACAACTAAGAGAAGATTTCAAGACCCAACTCGCCGGTGGGTCCCCAGATTTCATCGATTTTCTTTTTTTCACGTGGGCCAAGGGTAAAGGTCAAGGGGCCATCTTTGACGCTAATGATAAAGAGGTCGTTAATCCAAATGAAAGCTTATGGAAATGGGAAGACTGGTAGTTGATTGGCTAACGTATATATTACTATATATTGCTTATTCGAGTTTAATAAACTGTAAGATTTTTTTTTTTGTTTCTACGAATAGTGGAATTAAGCTTCGGTAGATTCCTGATGAAATGGATAGTCTATGTAACCTTTTTCCGTTAATGGACTATAAAAACTGGCTCTATCGTATTTTTGTAACTTCAAACCTTCTTTCAATCTCTTGACTAAATCAGGATTACTAATAAAGTATCTGCCATATACCAAAGCATCAACGGTCTTTCCTTCCAAAGTGGAATTTTCACTATTCCAGCCCCCGGCTGAAAACAAAGGAGTAGATGGGAGATGCCTTTTGAATACACTAACGCTATCGGTTTTCAATGCCCCTTCTAGAGAATCTTCTTTCGCTTTATCATTTTCTCTTCCACCGTTAGCGTCACTTCTAGCTTCAACCACATGAACATATGCCAACTTCCTTTTTTCAAGCTGAGAGCAAAAATGAGAGAAGTGACCAATAGGATCAGAATCGTGACAATCTTGGAAGATATCCCACGGACTGATACGATATCCCACCTTGTTAGACCCAACTTTGGCAATAACAGCATCTAATACCATCAATGGAAACTTACATCTGTTTTCGATACTTCCACCAAATTCATCATCTCTTTGATTGATGTTGTCTTCTATAAATTGATCTAAAAGATAGCCATTAGCTCCGTGAAGTTCGACACCATCAAATCCACACTTATTGATAGCATTTTCTGCAGCGGCAACAAAGTCTTCAATGGCATTTTGCATATCTTGCTTGTCCATCTGCTTCGGAGTTTCACCCCCTTTAAATGCTATGGGTGAACTAGAAAGAACCGGTGCCTTAGAAGCTGGCAGTGGTTTAGCAGCTCTTCCTAAGTGATTCAACTGACAATAGAAAGACCCACCTTTTGCATGAACGGCATTAACCACTGGAATCCAACCATCAATTGCTTCTTGGGTATCGATTCTCGGCATATGAGGAACCATACCTCCTCTTTCAGAGAGACAAGTAGTCTCAGAAATTATTAAGCCACCGTCAGTGGCTCTTTGACTGTAATATTCGGCCATTAAAGCGCCAGGAATGTTATTTTCGGCTCTAAAACGAGTCAATGGAGCCATGATTACTCTATGAGTAAGTTTGGTATCTCCAACAGTAAGAGGGGTAAACATTTCGGGAAATTATCTAGTAAAGTGTGTTTCTGTGCGATTTATATCATTGAAGATTGATTTAAATCGTTTAGTCCTTTGATTATACACAGGAACAACTGCCGATCACAAATAGTTTCCGTACCAAAAACCGTTTGCGGTCTGATGGGGGCGGAACTTTCCACCAGGTTATCTTATGATACGATGCATAAATGCTTAGGTACAGGTACGGAAGTCCCACCACGCGGCAGAGATTTCCTAAAATGAGATAACGATGCCCATTATCTATCATTGTGATAATATTTTAGATAACGATAACAGCAGTTTATATCATGTTTAAATAATTAGGTTTATCCGCATATTCTTCATTAAGTATGTCTCTCTTGAAGAAAATCGATAACTTTTTTAAGGTTGAAGATGAGTCTGAACATGATGAAACAACTCTCAGATCCAATAAAGACTTGAATCCAACAGGTCCAGAAGATCGAACTTGGAGAAGATATAACTACTTATTAATTTGGTTTCAATCAACTTTTAATGTTAACGAATGGAATACTGGTGCATCTCTTATTAAGTCAACTGGCTTGCCTCATGGTCAAGTTATCGGGGCTGCTATAGTTGGTATTTTTTTAGCATGTTTCTTCACGGTTAGTAATGCGAGAATGGGATCTTCTTATCATTTGGGTTATAATGTTCTCGTAAGATCAACTTTTGGAGTTTACCTTGGTTACTTTTTTGTCTTTGTTAGATTTTTTATCGCCTTAATATGGTTTGGGGTTCAGAGTTACTATGGCTCCCGTATGTTTGATGTAGCTTTAAGATGTGTGTTTGGATACAAATGGCAAGATATTCCAAATGGGTTACCCGAGTCTGCTATGATTTCTACTCGTGGTATTACGGCATTTTTCTTATATTGGTTGATTCAAATGCCTTTGATGTGGTGTCATCCAAAACATATTAGATGGTTCTTTACTTTCAAGGCTGTTACTTTACCTTTTGCAACTTTGGCCCTCTTCATTTTTTGTTATGTTAAAGGTTCGGGTCCCGGAAATTGGGATATTGGCCTTGATGTGGTAAGAACAAATTCTGTCGGTAATGAATGGATGAGTGTGATAAATACAATCTTTGGCACTTTATCTCCAATGATTATCAATCAACCGGATATTGCTAGGTACGCTAAGAGAAAGGGTGATACAGTTATTCCACAAGCGTTAGGATTCATTCCACCAAAGGTCTGTGTTCTAGTTTTTGGAATGGTGTCGGCCGTTTCCATTAAACGAGCTTATGGCCAAGTCTACTGGAATATGTGGGATTTATTTGCCGCTATTTTAGATAACGAATGGGGAACAGGAGCTCGTACTGGTATATTCTTTCTTGCTTTACTCTTTGGTGTAGGTACTGCCGGTACCAATATTTTTGCTAATTCCATTCCTTTTGCTACCGATTTAGCAGGTTTATTGCCAAAATATTTTACGATTATTAGAGGTCAGATCCTTTGTGGAATCCTTTGTTGGGCTATTGTTCCATGGAAATTTTTAGCCAATGCAACTTCTTTTCTTACATTTTTAGGAAGTTATTCCATATTCGTTGGTCCTTTGCTCGGATGTATATTGAGTGATTACTATATCATCAAAAGAGGTAATATTCATGTACCTTCTTTATATACAAAGAAAGAATCCGGTGCTTATCATTACTTCAAGGGATTTAATGTTTGGGGCTTCTTCGTTTGGGCTCTATCTGTAGTTCTCGGTGTACCAGGATTATATTCTGCTTATCACCCCGGTCGTTTGAATAAAGTAGCATCAGATATTTATCTTTGTGGATGGTTATATACTTTCCTTACCGGTTTTGTTCTTTATACTGCTGTAGGGTTTTTCCTCAAACCAAAGATATATCCCGATGATCATTTAAGTACACCTAAGACTTGGGAATATATGACTCAAACCGATGGATTTTTTGAAGAAGATAAACAAATTGGATCAGTTGGTTACCCAGGCCATATTTATATAGAAGGAGTCGACAAAGGTAGTGGTGAGAGTGAAACTGAAGAGAAGCTTAAGGTGATTACCAGTATTAAATCCAGCGGTGGTTTATATATGTAGTAGATTCTTTTAATGTGATTAATATATGTTTTTTGTGAGTGTAATTTTGCAGCAAGTTTTGTCATCAACCAACCTTATCGAGATTTTTGACGGCCGTAACGGTGCCACTAATCAGGCCAGGAATAACAAAAAATACCACGGCCGTCTGGAAGTCCCAATTTTAAGTGATAAATCATTAGCCGTGCATAATGTGAGCCTGTCCTGTTGTCCAAATCTCGTCAGCTAATCCGATGAACATTACACTGCTGAATCGTTTTTGACTGGTGATGACAGAACTTTCTTTGAAGGCAAATCCAATTCTTATGAAGGAGCTCTCTCGCTTCTGATATAAATGTAAAAGATTTTGATATCCTCTTTGCTGCTGGTGGCTACGGCTGTGTCTTTGATTTCCCAAAGACCGAAAATCTTGTTTAAGCTACAGAAACTATCTACCAAACGTGGTTGGTATCTGCAGACTGCCACGGTCCAACTATTTTCCAAACCATGAAGACTCTACCAACTGGTAAATCTATTATTGAAGGAAAACATGTGACTGGTTTCCTTGATAAATGTAAGAGACAATTAGGCTTGGAACATGCTTTCACTAAATTCAGTGTTGAAACACCAGAAGCTTTGTTTAAAAAAGTCGTTACCACTTTTGAGGCACCATATGGTGGGCCATGGGATGATTACGGTATCACTGAAGGTAGGATTGTTACCAGGAACAACCCAGCTTCAGCCGCTTCAGCCTCTAAAGCCGCCATTGCTGCTTTCAAGTAAGATAATAAGCTTATATGAAATTGGAAATACTTACGAACGGATAAATAAATACTTTTGAATATGAAACCGGGCATGTGATAACTTTTTAAGAGGTATATCTCTATAAATCATTTCTCGTTGGATCTTTTTCTGATCTCCCAGCATTGTCTACAGTCGTCTCACTTATGGCAATCCCACTATTTTTCCTTTCTTCACTGTCGGCATCTACACTTTCGGAATCAAAAGTTTCTCCTTTTGCTCCCGTTTCTTTAAATTCTTTTTTGTCTCTAGCTAGTAATGATAAAACAAACATGAAACCAGATAAGGCGGTTAAGATTATCATGATTTTCTGGTAACTATCAAGATAAACTTGTAAGACATCATGTTTAATCTTTTGAGGCAAATCACTCATTAAGCTTGCATCCGATATCAAAGATTCGACCTGTGACTTATTTAATGGTAGCTCTTGGAGACCATCTCTGAATAAACTATTGAAAATTAGACCACTGATGATAAGACCCACTGAACCACCAAAACATCTAAAGAAATTACGTAGCCCTGTTACAACAGCTCTGTCTTTATGATCAGAATGGGATAAAAGGGCCAACAATGTAGGCTGAAAGGTGAAGCCAATACCCATACCTTGGATCAAGTTCGATCCCACCAAGAGACCCACATTAGAGTCTAGTTTGAACATAATTTTCAATCCGGTTCCCAAACACCACATAAGGCCCCCAAAATATAAACATTTTACATATTGACCAGTTTTTGAATTAATGAAACCGGCCACAACACCAAATACACTACTGCTGCATGTTGCTGGTAGTTGAAGGACACCACTCATGATTGGACTTTTGCCTCTTAAGTTTTGCAAATATAAAGGGAAATAATATATGTCTACAAAATAAGCCCATCCCATCAAGAAACACATAAAGAATAGAAAAAGACGCTGAATATCGGCGAATAAGTGTAATGGAATCATAGGGATACTTGCTACTCTCCATTCCACGAAAACAAAAGCGATACAAGCGATAGCTCCTATGATTATAATAGATATGAATATAGGGCTGCTCCAGCTCCATGCTTCTCTTCCACCACTAATAGCGACCAATACAAATATAGTACCAATTATGGCAAGTAAAAATCCATACCAGTCTAGTTGTTTGAGCTTCTCTTTGAATGACCCCGAAACTTTCTTCAAAGGTACAAAAAATATAACCAAACAAGCACAAACCACAGCAATAGGACAAGATACCCAGAACGCCCAACGCCAAGAAGCTTTTTCACTTAAAATACCACCTATCAACGGTCCAAGGCCATTACCTGTACTGGTTGAGAGAGCCACAAAGCCGAAGTACTTACCTCTTTCTCTGGTAGTTAAAAGATCGGAAAATGCTATCATTACCAAACAGTTGATTCCTCCTCCACCTAAACCACTGATTCCTCTGAACACAAATAACATTATCGGATTGGTAGCAAATCCACTCACCAAATTGCCTACGAAAAGGCATGCTAAGGAAAAAAGGAAAAGAGTCTTTCTCCCGAAAATGTCAGATAATCTACCATATACCAACTGAAAGTTAGTATTTGCTATTAAGTAAGACGAACCTACCCAGCTGTTTATAAGGTTAGAGTGCTGTAACGAATTAGATATCGAGGGTATAGCCGTTGTTATAGCAGTTTGGTCAAAAAACGAAACGAACAATGACGCAGTAAGACATGTCAACGTAGTAAAGAGGATCTTCCGTGGAAGCCTTTGGGATTGGTCCTTTAATTCAGACATTAGGTTTACAAATATATTCCATATGAGGGTAAAAGTCACAATTAAAAGAGCTTTAAGCTCAGAGATGAGATTAAAAGTGAACTACTTGGCATGCACTTGATTTGATTCAAAAGCGGTAGGCCTCCGATAAATATTTTCGGAGAATCCGCAAACCGCTGATAACGAAATTATTCCTTTTCTAGATGAGTAATCATAACCGCCGTTTTATATACAGGGCCACAAACTGATAAAGAAAATGATAAGAGACCATAAGTGGTGGGATGGATTCCGCTCCGCCGTGACAGATAACCGTATAAATTAAAAAAGCTTTGAAGGGACAAGTGGATTAAAAATATTGAAGACCATGTCGATTACTTCTCTCGATGCTGATCCAGACTGTAAGGTCACCCGTGATGATCTTCATGCACAAGCTGCAAAACTCAATGTCAAATTCCAAGAAGGGGAAATTGAAGACTATTATAAGATTTTATGTGCTCTTGATACGGCTGCCCAAAAACTTTTGAAAATGGAGGATTATTTTCAACCAACTGATCTCGCAAGATTCCCTCGTAAGAATATTCATCGCCCTTCTCCTGAAGAAAACAAGAAAGGTGGTTGGGCTTATAAGGTAACAATTGAAGATGCTAAACCGGAATTGTCATCCAAGAGGTTGCTTGAAGGAAGGACTGTTTGCCTAAAAGATTGTATAGAAGTTGCTGGTGTACCACAAATCTTCGGGACCGATGCCTTCCAACCTTGGGTTCCAGAAGCTGATGCCACAGTGGTTACCAGAATCCTCGAGGCCGGGGGAATAATCAAAGGGTGTTCCACTTGTGAAAATCAAAGTTCGAGTACTTCATCAAATACTGCGTCAACCGGAAATGTAGAAAATCCTTATCATGATGGGTATTCTGCTGGTGGGTCCAGTTCTGGTACGGGCTATTTAGTTGGATCAGGAGAAATAGATTTGGGTGTGGGTGCAGACCAAGGTGGTAGTATCAGGATTCCGAGTGCTCATTGCGGTCTTGTTGGACTCAAACCAACTTTTGGTCTAGTTCCATATACCGGAATCGGAAGTTTAGAGACTAACATTGATCATTGTGGCCCTATGACTAAGACCGTCTTGGACAACTGTTTGATGTTAGAAGTAATGGCAGGTAAAGATGGCTTTGATGATAGACAAGACGGGGCTCCAACTAGAGATAAAGTTCCAAAGTACTCTCAAATAGTTAATGCTGCAGCTCAAGATGGTGGACTTTTGAAAGGGGTTAAAATTGGGATTTTGACTGAAAGTTTACAGATACCCACCATGACTGAAAATATGAAGGAAAAGTTCTTCGAATCCGTGGAAGTATTCAAGAGTCTTGGAGCTGAAGTGGTAGATGTAAGTATACCTTATCATTTGACAGCCCCTGAAATTTGGATGGTTGGCCAGAGGATTAGTGGGGCACTCAGAAAGTTGGGGCTTCAGTCAGGTCGTAGAATCTTGAAATCTACCAAGTTCGTTGATCACACCTTGCCTTGGACCCAAGATCATTTTGATAAAACTCCAGTTCCAGTCAAGAACGGACTTGTCAACGGAATGTATCTTTCCGAGAAATATCCTAGTTTGTATACAAAATCTATAAATTTGAGTTTCAAGGCTAGAGATGAATACAATAAGGCTTTAGAGTCTGTTGATGTTTTGGTTACCCCTACAGTACCAGTAGTAGCACCACCTCACGGGATTAGAGACGGTAGCCCCTTGGAATTGATCAAAAACACTATTGGTTTGAATTCGAACACCGGTATCTTCAATATGACCGGTCATCCGGCGCTTTCATTCCCGGTAGGTTTCTTAGAAGCCATCGATGATAAAGATGTCAAGCTTCCTGTAGGAATGCAAATTGTAGGAAAACATTTTGATGAAGTGAAATTATACAAGATCGCCTATTCATGGGAACAGGCTGTAGACTGGAAGACTAGATAATTAGTATATAGTTACAAATTGAGTAAAATTTAAATTCAAGTAACCTTGTAATGACTGAGGAGTTTGAACACTGGAACAATCTGTTTTCCTGCATAAAAATGCTCTCTATCTTATTTTGTCTTATCAAATTCTGAATTTGTTTCCCACCGAAACACACCACAGATGGCCAACTCAAAACGCCCACGGGTATTCATGGCTTGTGATCGCTGTAAAAAGCGCAAAAGAAAATGTGACGGGAACCAACCATGCCTGGGATGCTTTAAGTCGAGTTCCCAGTGTGAATTTTCCATGAGACCCCCAATAACAGATAACAATTACGAGCATTATGCCCAAGAATTGAGCCAAATTAAGCTTGAAAATATGGAACTACAAAAAGAAAATGAAGATCTAAGGATGTATATTCGATCACTCGAGCAACACAATAAAACGCCTCCTAAGACCGTAGAGCCCGATAACCAAAATCAGCTTTCGGAGAACATTTTCAAGGATATTTTGGCAAAAGTCTTACTTAAGACAAATGACGAGAATGAGTATATCGGTTCATTTGCAGTTATAACAATTGTGAAGAGTATTAAACAGTTTCTTCAAGGAGGATTAGAGTCAGATACCCAACCGGTCGTACTAGAGAGCTCAACGGATGAAGAACACCAAGTGCCCGAAAGAATGCAGTCAGAGTTTCTCGAGCGATTCTTCAGCTTGGCACATAATAGAATTTATCTAATAGATCATATTTGGTTTCATAAGATGACAAATGGTCCCAAAGAATCATTAACAAGCTGGGATAAGTTCTGTTATAATATTGCTTTGGCGATTGGATGTAGATTAACCGAGTTAGTGAAGGTAACTACCTATCCCCAGCCTGAGACATATTTCCGAAAAGCCTTGAAAGAATTGGTAAAGGCAGAATTGGAGCCTTTAGGACAAATACAGGCATGTTTACTAATAGCCACATTCATCAGCAAAAGCTACCATACGTCATTCTATGTTTCTGCTTGGGAATTGACTGGTTGTGCCATAAGAAAACTATTTCAGTTTGGCTATCATAGGAAACAAGCTGTGAATAGAAGTAATTCTTGGAGTTATGAATTCATAAAACGTCTTTTCTGGTCTGCTTACAACCACGATAAACTCATGTCGTTGTCTTTGGGGAGACCATGCTCAACACTTGATAATTTCATTGATCTCCCCTATCCTGTGAGTATAGACTTACCTAAAGAGCCTACCCAAAATGATTATGAGAGTTTATACCGGCTACAAGTAATGCAAAATGAGCAGCCAGATTTCGAACAACCCATATCTGAGTTTACTTCTTTTGTGGCTACTTCTAAAATAAGAATGATTGAAAGCCGTATACACTCTTTGCTTTATTCAGTGAATAATTGTGTACCTATAGCTGATACTTTTGAATCATTGAAAGGAGAAATAGAATCCTGGTATGGTGAATTACCGCCTCGAATAGAGTTTGAAGAAGCCATGGGGAAAAGAGAAAGTTATGAGTTTTTCAATTTGCTGTTCTATAGGGCCAGTTTGATTTTAATTGTACCTATTATAATGAGAAGGTCTAGCAGCCAGAGAAATCAACTTTTAGACCAAGCTTGTTTAGCTGCTGGTAAGATTTGCTCATGCTACAAAATTCTTCATAAAGAGTCAATATTAGAGTTTAGTGTAGTGGCCTTACACACAGTTTTTCTCGCTGGCGTCACAATGGTTTATTATTTAAAGAACAAAGGGCAACCTAGCTTCATCAATATACAGAAGGATTTAAGGGCTTGTTCCGGCTTGTTATTCGTTTTTTCTGAGAGATGGAGTGAAGCAAAGACCTATAGCGAACTCTTTGATGATATACTTGAGAATGTAGATAGGCCTCAAACAACTAGTAAGTCTCCTATAGATTCATTAATAAATGGTCTACAAAGCTCTGGGAACCTTAGCGAGGATTTCTGGGATCAAATATTGGAAAACATAGAGCATGGTATGTGAGTGTGTATGAAAATGTATATTAACTCTACTTGGTTGGCTTATAAGGGAACTTTTCCTTGAAATGTTTAGCTATGTCAGATCTTGAACAAACCCAAACGTCATCGTGACTGTTAACATACTCAACAAACTTCTTCAAGGCTGGAAAGTATCCTGGCTTACCAATAATTCTACAATGTAAACCAACAGTCATCATCTTGCCTCCTTCTTCGTACAAAGTATCAAAAGCATTCTTCAAATGGTCATAAAAAGCATCATTTGATCTAAAACCATTTGTGTTCAAGTATCTGAAATCATTACAATCATAAGAGTATGGGACGAGTAACATACCCTTCTTTTCAGAATCTGGTAAATCTTTCTCAGCTGGGATATCTTTCCAGTAAGGAACATCATCACCATAGAAATCACTGACATAAGGCAATTCCTTCCCTAATTCTCTATAAACTTCAGGAATCAAAGTCCAACTATGCGGAGAAAGTCTACCCATGTACCAGCCTGGGGCAGTTTCACCAGTAGTCTCTTCAAGGACTTGTAGTTGCCTCAAGATATAAGCCTTTTCAACTTCCGGGGCGACATCGGCGTATGGAATCCATCTATAAGCATGACTTGCAATTTCATGACCATCTCTAACAAAAGCTTCAGCAACTGCTTTATTTCTTTCGAAAGCTTTACCAACAGCATATGCAGTAATTCTATTGTTGAATTTCTTGAAAAGTCTGAGAATCCGCCAGACTCCTGATCTTGAACCATAATCATATTCAGTTTCAATATCATAAGATCTAGAAGGATTTGGCCCTGGTTTTGAAGGAGTACTTAAGGTGAACTCAGAAGTGTCATCACCCAATCCCAAGGACCTTTCTCCACCTTCTTCATAATTAAGAACGAAAGAAATTGCGACCTTTTTCTTGTTAGGCCATTGACAATCTAAACCTTCTTCTCCATAACCAATTAAATCTCTTTCAAAATCAAATTTAGTACCAGCTTCTAAATCGATATTAGCTTCAGATGGTAAAGTAGCAGCAGTAGTTGACATAATGCAATAATAAACTATTTTACTGGTTCATGATTCTGAGTCGGGATTTATATACATATTGTCCTGCACAGGGATCCGAAGCCTTATCTCTCTATCGTATCAAATTCCGATTCTGCGGAAGGTTCCGCATATGGTAGGTAGTACAGGGATCATAATGTATCATATCGGAACGGAAATTTAGCTATCTTTCCCGAATTTTATTCCATATCTTATGTACAGTTTAGGTTTGTTCATTTGATTTACGTGTCTATTTATCAATTACATGTTTAGTTTTTCCGACATTTCTTAGCTATTTTATTGTGCAGTACTGGCACATAATGCAGCCCCAACTCCACTACCGTCCTTTGCAATTTTCAAATGGATCTTTTTATCACTGCCCTTTAATGGGTCAATTATCTTAATAGCCTGCAAAACAGCATCCCTAAAACCTGGATAAAATTCAACAACCGAACCATCCAAACCAAATTCAAAATCATTTGGATCATCTTTATATTGTCCGGCAACTCTCTTGGTAATAGCAGCCAAAGGAATAGCCGAAAGGTAAGCAGCTCTGTGAGCAATGGCTTTGGTTAAAGTTTGAATTACTATTCTTTCTTCTTTCGTAGTTGGTAATCTTAACTGATTTTGTAAAATCAACTCGGACATTTTTAAATCAGTCGAATCATCAATTTGTAAGTATGATAAAACTTCAGCATCTAACAACCAAGGTTCAGCTAGTCTATGAGGTAAAGAGCCACCTCTTTCCTTATATAAATCAACAAAAATATGATCTTTTTTGAACAATTCAATTAATGTCACTCTCAATAATTCACCCAAAAACATACCACTGATTCTTTTTTCAAAAAGATGGTATCCTGGATTAGCAGTCTGGGAATCAATTATTTTGTCATATTGAGTATTTGGCAAAATACTCAAAGTATTATCGAATGAACCCCATTCAGTATTGATTACCATACCTTTCTTATTTTTAAACGCAGAAGAATCCAATTTTGGGATTTTATCAAAAGTTTCAAAATAGGCCCCATTAGTACCGGTACCGAAAATAGCTCCAACGATAGTATTTGATTTGGTTTCAGCTGAGTTGTTAACATAAGCTCTGGATAACAAGGTACCAACAGTATCATTAGCTAAAGCAGCTACTTTAACATTGACCTTCAAATTGTCTAAATGAGATTGTAATAAAGTAACAACATCCTTATCAACAGCATCAGGTAAATCAAAACCTTTTGTCCATCTGATCAATTTACCCTTGTCCAAAGCAGTTTGGTCAACCGGGAAAGAGAAGGTGAAACCTAACTTCAATAAATCACTTTGAGTATTGGCATCTTGGTGGTGTTCATCCAAAAAAGCCTTAACTTTTGAAGCCAAATAACTGAATAATTCATCGGCAGTTGAGTCTTTCATCAAGTCCAATGGGATTTTGAATTTAGCTTGCTTTAAATCAAAAGTATGATCACCATTCAAATGAATTGAACATACTCTGAAATTGGTTCCACCAAGGTCACCAGCTAAAAACAATCCTTTCTCTTTACCATTTGGAATATCAGTTACAAAAGTTGGAATCATTGGCATATGTTCTCTGGAAGGGCCAGATTCCAAGCCATGATCCATGGAAACAAGAAATTTTTCAGTGGCCTTAATCAAGAATTCATCAGTGATAGCGTATTCAGCAACTACTTTGTCGACTACTGTTTTCAAATTGGCGTTCATGTTTACTCTATAAATTAAGATTTGATATTTTATAAATTTGAATTTATAAATTTAAAGAAATTCGATGCTCGGACTTTTACCTTCCTTTTATGCCCTGGTTTCGCAGTTAGGTTGGCCGGTAGCAATTGAAATAGGGGAATAAATCACGTTATTTCAGTTGGAGAAAAATGTTTATTCAGAGGCAGGTGATGTAATGGTTTTGTGTAGATTATATATGGTTGTAACATTACGATCATACGTTACATTATAATTATAGGCGACTCCAAGATTCTCGGGACACAATAATGGGGTGATTCCCCAGATAGTCGTATGTCCGTGCGCAAAACCTCATAACAGAATGAGATATACTGATACTTAGAATTTGACGTTTGAAAAGGTAAGGAAGGTATGTCCTTCTGGGTATGGTGTTTGGTAGCTTTTTACCTACTTACTCTTAATCTTGCTCTCTTTCCCTCCGTTTTTGCTTCCCTTTTTTACAACGTGTAATGCTCACCGCTTGACCTAACGTGATTGAACGTCACATGTACCGCGGTGCGTCGTGGCAGTTTCGGCTAGCTTGCCCGGTAGATTGGCTTTACGGAAAAATCATGTAAGCTTCTAACAGAGTCTAGAGTTTCTTGTTTTAGGGCAGATATACTATTTTCTACAGTCTACCTCGAATTAGGGGCCTCGGTAAGAACCTTTCTATCTCTTATTATTTATGATATTGTGCGCTTGAATGCTATGTCGATGTTCTTGCTCAAATACATGGAGCATTGCATTATACATACAACAGTGACATCTCTATGTCCATTATTTTACATCCTATGACATAAGAAGCTCTTGGGTGTGATGCAGCCTATTTTTTTATGTTTTCAGTTTGAAAAAGAAGACCCTTTGAAAAAGAAGACCCTTTGAAAAGAAGACCCCCTTTGTGTGGCTGCAAATTTCTTGTGTGGCTATGAGCCATTGGTCACTGAGTAACGAAAATTTTCATTTATCAATCAACCATGTCTTTACATAGAGCCAAACAACTAGTATCTCAACATGATTATCTTATGATTTCTAAAAGTTGGTGTCCAGACTGTCACTATACATACGCTATTTGGGAAAAGTACAATGTCAAAGATAAGGTTCATATTATAGAATTGGATAAATTTGAGAGCCAAGACGATGCTTTACAATTAGAATCGGGTATTACTGAGTTGGCAGGTCGTAAATGGGTTCCAACCATTTTTTTCAAAGGGGATAGATATGATGAACAAGATTTGAAAAGTTGGGAAGAAAAATCAGAAACAAAACAGATATTTGAGAAATACGGACTTTTATAATTAGATATTCATTTTAGTTATAGAAAATAAAAACAAGTGATTAGTATAACTACGAATAGTTGAGTAATCGTAATAAATCATCAGTCATAAGACCAGTAAGTTAATTGCTAGTCGTTTAAAAATCAAGTAAGAAAGGAGGCAAGTCCAAATCCAAATGTCTTTTGTCTCAACTTCATTTAGGAAGCTAATGGGAAAGCACCGGCCCATTCGCTGATTTCAGCCTTCAAGGAGGCTAATGCATCAATATCTTGGCTGACGGCAGCTTTGAAGTCTCTCAATTTATTAGCAGATTTTGGTAAGTTATCTTGTATTTGTTTAGCAATAGTGACAGCTTGATCAATGTATCCAACGATTTTCTTGAAATCTTCTTCGCCTAAACCTCTTGTAGTCATTGCTGGGGCACCGATTCTGATACCACCTGGAACTAAGGCAGATCTATCACCTGGAATGGAGTTCTTATTAAGAGCGATATTGATGTTTTCACAAATAGTTTCAACTCTAGCACCGTCGATTTTCTTATCTTTCAAAGAGACTAAGACCATATGAGAATCAGTACCATTACCAACTAAATTGTAACCACGGGACAAGAATTCCTTTTCCAAGATTTTTGCGTTCTTCAAAACTTGATTTTGATACTCTTTAAATTCCGGAGTATTAGCTTGTTTTAAAGCAGTAGCTAAGGCAGAAATAGTATGGTTGTGTGGACCACCTTGATGGCCTGGGAAAACAGAGAAATTAATTGGGTTTTCTAAGTCATACATGATTTCTTCACCGGATTTTGGATTGACAGATCTGACACCTTTTCTGAAGAAGATCATTGCACCTCTTGGTCCTCTTAAAGATTTGTGAGTGGTGGTAGTAACAACATCAGCGAATTCAAAAGGAGATGGAATAACACCAGCGGCAATTAAACCAGAAATATGAGCCATATCAACAATTAAATAAGCTCCAACTTTATCGGCAATTTCTCTCATTCTCTTGTAGTCAATTAATCTACAGTAGGCAGAGGTACCAGCAACCAAGATTTTTGGTCTGTATAATAAAGCAGTTTTTTCCAACATATCGTAATCAATTAATCCAGTTTCTAAATCAACTCTGTAAGGCATAGTTTCGAAATAAGTTGAAACAGCACTAATTTTTCTAGCATCAGTTTGGTAACCATGGGATAAGTGTCCTCCGTGAGGTAAGTCTAATCCCATTAATCTTTCGTGAGGCTTGATTAAAGCTTGGTAAACTTGTAAATTAGCTGGAGATCCGGATAAAGTTTGAACGTTGACACCCCACTTATCACTAGTCAAATTGAAGGCTTCTAAAGCTCTGTTTTGACATAGAATTTCCATTCTATCGATATGTTCATTACCTCCATAGTATCTAGCTCCTGGGTAACCTTCACTATATTTGTTACACATTGGAGTTCCCAAAGCATCAAAAACAGATTTGGTAGTGAAATTTTCAGACGCAATCAAGACAATAGATTGTCTTTGCCTTTCAACTTCATCCTTGATGATAGCATCAACTTCTGGATCGTAAGATGATAAAGGACTTTCAGTTAATTCTCTATGTTTTTCACTTAAGGCGTATGGCATAATCGATGATTTTTCAAATAATTATTGGTATAGTATTGAACGTGGGAAATCCATCGCATTTATAGATGTGGGAATCGCGCAGAGTCACAAGGGAGTCAGTAATAATATTCGATCGGTGCGGAGGGTTGAATCAGTAAGGAAGTATCTGGGCATGGGTTTCATATAAAATCAAATGAAACCATGTTCATTTTATTTGGGATAAAAACCTACAAGATCAGTGCATGTACATTACCAAGATGTCAGGCATTAACTGCTGTCATTTTTTTTTTTGAAAAAAACTTAGTTTATAGTTTGGCTGCAAAAGTTGAGGCATCAAAGATGAGATCAGCAAAAATGACAAGCTTAACCTTTTAGGTATTTCTTAATTTTCAGAAGCTGTTACTCTCAATAATTATTTTCTCTGGAATGAGAGTACCTAATTGCCTTACACATTCAAATATTATTTAGCCTTAAAAAACTCTCTAAAGTATATAACTGAACTTATTTAAACAATACTTACCTTCCAACTCATTTCACTTATAACTTTGACTCCAGAATGTCACCATAAATAATATCAAAGATTCAAAATTGACATATCTTATAGTATCAGCAGAACGCTAAGGGTGTTCGAATGTTCATTCTTCTGATTCAGTTTCTATCAGCTGTCCACTGCATGTAAAAGTCTGGGAGTGTTTTCAATCTCCCCGCATTACAAACGTAAATGTTCTGCTCTCGCTATTTTCCTGTTATGTTCGACCTATTTTTTGTTCTGCGGTGGTCGAGTTTCTGATATGCCCCGCCAAATTTTTGTTCTGCGCAGAAATGGCTGCAAAATTAGGAAGCTATAATTTACAAAACAACCTTCCATGAGCTTCCATTTCTGCAAGATCGTGCAAGATAGAGTACGCATATGCAACTACATGCAACTTTAGATCAGTTTAGGAAACTATAGATCTTTTTATTTTAGGAAGGTACTAGCTATATAAAGAGCTGATTTTCCCCTTTGTCAACTTTTCCAAGTTTTTTGAAAACCCATAGTAAATTTACTAGAGTTTTTAAAATCCAAATATCTAGATAACGATCGTTTCAAATTTTTTAAAATGTCTTCTGCTAACTCATCACCCGCTTCTGATATCGGTTGTGCTTTTTGTGATTCAAAAAAGGAAATTTCTGGTCCAGTTTGTGACCCCAAGATTTTTGCTGATATTAAGCATTACAAAACCACCATCAGCCTCGACTTACGTTCCCCTTTATACCCTGACTTATTTGTTACTCAAGGTAAAACCACCATCCAATCTTCTTCTTCTCCTGATGTTACTGAACTTTGCTCTCCAAGTTACTATAATATGTTAAAAACCAAAAAAAACACCTCCTCTGTTTCTGCTACTTCTGATATGTTGGATTCTTCTAATGAAGATTATATTGTTTCTTCTTTTGTTGGAATGGCTACGAAAACTGCACTGGATGACTCCGACTTGGATTTGAGATCCCCATTTTACTTTGAAATGTACGGAGCCAATGAAATCCAAGTCTTTGATTTTGATGCTATTGATAATACATTATGGTCTAAATTCTTTATTGATATGCTCTATAGCGCTATGGTCAAGACATTCAACACTTCAATTGATGTTGGTTCTCCTTTGTTTTACAAATTATACTTGGAAACTGTCGAATCAATCGATGTTTTGAACGTGGATTTACGTTCTCCTTTCTACTACAGTTTATTTGGTAATCAGTCTGACGAATTTGATGGTGAATTGGATGAATTGGATGAATTAGACTGGGATGAAGATAACTCTCCAGAATATTTGCTGGAAATGAACTTTGAAATTGCTCAAGATTTATCTTCTGGCTTAGAAATTTTTGTCATTGGTATCGAATCTACTTCTGAAGCTTCTTCTTTACTTGCCCAGACTTCGGCTCCTAGAACCCACTTAATTAACAAAAGAAATGTTGAAGAATTCATTGAATATTACCTAAACTCTAGTGGTTACAAACCAAAGTCTACTGGAGTCGTTTCTATTTGTAATGTTTCTGTTCCTTTGAATCTTTATGATGAAATTGTTAGACTTCTAAACAAAAGCAACAAGTCCACAGGAACTCTGGTTAAATATGATACTGTTAGTGCTTTGAAAGTTCAAGTCAAAATTAATCAATTAACTTTTTCATTGAAAATCAGTGCTGATGATTGTTTACAATTCAAGGAACGAAAACAATTAGAATTTATTTCATTCGTTGATGAATATATAATAGTTGACATTGAATTCAAATGTTATATTTATTGTCAACCATTAATGAAATTAGGAGCTGCAGATTCGACCATTTCAAAAGTCTATCCATGTATATGGCTGAAAGCTAAAGAATGGAGAAATCAAAAAGTTACTGAATTAGCTGATGGATACGAACAAAGACAATCAGCCAAGCCTAAAAAGGCTAAAAATATCAAGAGGGACAAAAAGAGAAGAAACTTAGCTCGTCAATGGAAAAAAGTATCCAAGTACACTTGCAAGAAGAGTAAAAAGATCACAAAAGCCATCAGCTCCCCAAGAAGACCTACTAGATCCTAAAAATATGTGTGAATCTACCAAATCTCTAAGAACAGAAAAAACCAAAAAATAAAAAGACAAAAGACAAAAGACAAAAGACAAAGAAAGCCTATATAGTCAATATAAACTCTATTATCTTCTTAGCCAGAAAAATTATATTAGAACATCCATAAATAAGATAACACCAGGAGCTATTACCCAATCGAAACGTTGAATAAAACCAAAGAGATCATAATCCATAAAAACTAGTTTCGAGCACTGAAATATATACATATAATTGTAATTTTGAGTGCTGTTTTTGGCTGAATGATACTGAATCATTGGGTAACAACATAAACTGAAAAGATTCTATAAGGTGGTTGAAAAATAAGATTCCGAAAGGCGATGAAGTACAAAATAAGCTGGCTATATAGGGATACTGAAAAAAATCCTTCAATAATCAAAAACTATATGAAGTACATCACAGATTTAAATCGGATGAAAATCGGATGAATAATCAGAACCAACACACTCAGCCACTTGATCACGGAAAGGTAGATTAAACGGGAAAGGAGAGCGGAGCCGTTCAGCCTCTAAGTACTAATCGGGACCATATGCGGCTCATTATGTCAATGTCAATGTCAAAAAATTGATACAGACAAGACTTATGCCAAATACGAAAATCTTCTATTGTCTTTATCTCAATTAGGAATCCGAGCCGCTTATATATCCAAAAATTTATTGGGTGGATCTGCCGTATCTTTACAACTCTGCTTGTTTTAGCCTCTTCAAGCCGTATCTGCGTTCTTTTTTCTATTCCCGTTTGATTTTTTTATATTCTTTTACCTTTTTTTTATCATCTCTATATAAACTCTCCATACCCTCCAGTAAGCTCTAAATCTTTAAATGTTCAAACTACAACAATTGGGAATTGCAGCCAGTGTTTATCTTGCATTATTTTTTATCTATTTTTTAGGGGCAGTTTATGCCATGTACTTACATGGGTGGAAGACAATGTACGGGTTGTTGACCTTTTATAGTTTACTTCGTATTGCCAGTCAAATTTGTGGTATAGGGGCAGCCGAAGAAGGGTATCATAACTACAGATGGTTTATTGCATTTATCATCTTCACAGCTCAGGGATTCTTCAAATTGGTGCTTATCAGTTTAGGGTTATTGAGTAGAGAAGAGAAGAGAGCTTGGTCAGTTTCGCCATTAGATACGCCAAGTAGATTTAGTTTTCTTATGTTTCGTAATATGTCACCCAAAAGGGCATTGAGGCTCTTGTTATTAGTAGCCAATATTTTAGTTATTGTCGGTGCCAGTATTCGGACCAGTACTTCTGGTCATGATACATCGAGAGCTTTAAGAATTGCTGGTCAAATCATTATGTTAGTTACTTCATGTCTAATTAGTGGATTAGCCAATTATGATTATTGGTTCAAAGGATTAAAAAGTGCCGGATCCTTGGCTTTGGTGACATTAACCCCTTTCATGCTAATTAGAGGCATCTTTGGAATATTAGCCATTTATATCCATAAATTGAGCTTCATGTATTATCTGAAAAATACTGTTATATATGAATATGTTTTGGGTACCACCATGGAATTTATTGGAGCAATGCTCTTGTTGAATACCGTTTGGTTTGAAAAGACCAAGACTGACGTCAAGGAGGTTGATTCGTCAGATCTGAGTGAATCAAGGAACAAGGTACAAGCGTAGAAACAAGAGGAACATAGGCTACAACTAGCAAGTATATAAAAGTTAGTTAATCATATATTATATACAATATGAATCTACAGATTATTTACTTATAAACTGACAGCTGGAGGACAGTTCAAAGCACCCTTAATCTTACCGTAAATAGCGAATTGTAAGGAAGTTAAGGTACCGACCATAACCAATCTGGTTGGTAAACCGGCGAAAGAACCTCTGACACCTAATTCACCAGCCAATTGAGCTAATAAACCAATGGTAGATTGACCTGGAGCTTTCTTAGTCTTGTTAACCTTAGACAATAAAGTATCAGCAGGTTGAGAAACAAAAGCAGCAGTACAACCAGCAATGATACCACCAAGTAAATCAATGGCAGTTAAAGAGAGAGTTGATAATTCGCTCTTTGGAGTTGGAACAAAAGAGTAAATGGCTTGAGAAGCTCTTTCGAAAACCAAGAATTTAGCAATATTATATGGAATTTGTTTGAATAAAATTGGAGTGAAACCATTGTAGAAAGAACCGACACCTTCTTCCTTCATAATTCTGGAGAAACCACCAACTAAACCGTTAGCAAAAGATGGTTGAGAAACCAATCTAATTCTGGTAGCTTCTAAAGGACATAAAGCAATATCAGCAAAAAATTCAGCTAAAGCAGAAGATCCAATATAAATAACATCTTTATATTGTTTGGAGGTTTCTAAACCTAAGTATTCAATAAAGGTCTTTTTGAATAATTCGTAACCACCAAATTTGAAAGCACCTTGTAAAGAGTAACCTAAAATAGTTGGACCTAAACCAGTGGCTAAAGCACCAGCACCTTCAGCACCGATAACTTTTTTGAAAGAACCAATCATACCAGTGTTATAAACAGTTGGTTCTAATTGAATTCTGGTCTTGACGACATCAACAGGAGTCATGGCCCCGTGGGTAACACCACAACCAACAGCACCGGCAAGGGCGAATTTAGCGTAGTCAGTAACAGTATAATTTGGTAATCCAGTGGCAGACATTTTATGTTTTAATGATCCAATTAGGGATTGTCTATGAATAAATTAAGATAAAATTAATCGAAATTTTCCACTTGAAATCGAGGATTTATCTTCTTATATACCAGCCAATGAAAAAACTTTTTTCAACCCGGTGAGTACACGATTAGAGATAGTTGCGATTCCGGGATCCTCCAGGACTTGTCCCCCGATAACGAGGATGGGGGGCAGATTGGGGGTTGCAGTCGATGCATTGAAGACATGGATGATCCGAGGTTGTGACGGGGAATTTTGGGATGCAAGATTGGTTCTTCACCATATTTTGTGACCGCTTAACATGATGCCCCGGGTCAATTTGATCCTTGTGGCTCGCGGTTATGTACAGGCCGAGAATTGCAGCCATTACCCATTGCAACCGGGAATTGCAGCCATTTTAGCCACTTTAGCCATTTAACCAAGTTTGCACCTGTCCTACAATCAATAGAGATGAAAGTATATATACAAGAGACTATAAGATTGACAGCTACACCCATCTACAAGATCACACCCCGTCTAATAACACACTCAAGTTATTATAACTTGATTGTTCACTCTTATTGATAGCCATTTGTTGATCTTTATCAATACCAACTCCCAAAGTCACAGCATTCCATTTGATTGCACAATGGAATAATGCACCGGTAGAATTAGTGTCGTAAGTGACTGTGATATTATTAGATTTGAGAAGATTATGGAATTTTTGAACGGTTAAAGTAAGTTCTTTATGTGGATCGTTCGTTTTCGGTTTTTTGATCATTTGATGTTTAAATAATTCCTGCTTAATATCAGGATTATCTAAAATTTCTTTCATAGCATTAGCTTTTGCCGTCTCTATATTTTGCGAGTTTGTTCCTATAGCCGAGTACTGTTTAATGTGAAGTTTAACCACATAAGGATCTGTCTCCAATTGGTCAAATCTATAGTTCATATCACTGAATAAGAACTCAAACGTTGGTTTAATGATCTGATTCACCGGTTTGAACTTCAACGAGCCTGAGTCGAGTTTCGGTAAGATATTTCTATAGATTTTATATAACCATAATTTCATTTCTGAAAACAGTCTCTCTTGTGACAAAGCTCCCACATAACTGATAAATAAGTTACCTATCAACTGTATTTTTTTCTCGGATGTAATTTGATCCGATAGCTTATACTTTAAGTGATCAATTAACCGGTAAATCATCGAAATCTTGAACAAAACGTTGGGATCAATGAGCCTCTCCACAACGATTTGAATGTCTTCAGAGTACACATAGGGACACTTATAACAGGCGATTTCCCATAATACAAGACGTAAAAACAATTCCCCTTTTGCGATAAGTGTATCGTTGAAATATTCGGTATAGTTGTCCATATTTATCACAGCAACCACGGTATCTATAAATGATTTATCCTGGAATATCTTATGGTATAACTTATCATTTTTCACCGGTAAAAGATCAGGAAGCTCGACATCACCATCACCACCAGATAAATCAGCAGCTTCCAATTCTTTTATTAAATCCAATTCCTTTTTAGGATCTTCCCCTTCACCAAATGGTTGAAATTCAAGTATATATCTTAGAGAAGCCGCCACGCTACTTCCGCCAACCAATTCATTGGTTAAAGCCTTCATATTAACCAGGGACAATAACTTCATGAAAGGTAAATGATCAGCTTCATAGAGTTGTTTTAGTTTGGACCCAATTTGTACCGAAGGACTGGTTATCACGGCGGCAAGTTTATCATGAACAAACTTGTCACTTGATGCGGATGAGGATGAGTTTGGGTCGGGAGACTGAGAGAGAAGGGTGGTTAATTCATCGATTTTTTGCTGGGTTGGGACTTTCAGCAAGATTTGTTTGAAAGATCGCTGTATTTGCCCAAGGGATCCTTTAACTTGCAGAAGGTCTTCTACAAGGGCGTTAAAGTCTTGGTTCATGGAGGAGAAGATTATTTTATGTTGCGTCTTGACAGTGCGTGGTGTATCAACGATGTTTGTTGCGTCTGCGCAGTCGTCAGTGTCCTGGGTTTTGCATTCGTGTATATTTTTACATTATCCACTACAGTCTCTATCTAATAACTCCCAGTTTAATTATTCATATACTCACTTAATTCCCGGTCCAAGTCTTCAACTGATTTCGGGGCTTTTCTAGGTGCTTTTTGGGGTCTTTCTCGCCCCCTTGATCTACCATTACCATTACCATTGCCATTTGGAACATATCTATCAACACGTCCTCCTCTTCCACCTCTTTGTCCTCTATGTCCTCTTCCTCCCCTTTCTTGTGGTCTATCTGGCAATGGCCCTAATCTGTCCTTCAAGCTTCTGACTTGTTTGGGTTTGGATGGATCTTCTACAATCAATATTTTCCCCATGGCCTTTTTCCCGTCGAATTTTTCAATCGATTGTTGGTTGTTTTCTTCCCAATTTTCTTGAAATACACAATAGGCAATACCTTTTTTATTGCTGTCGAATTTGATGAATTCTACTGCAGCTACTTGTTCAAATAATCCAGTCAAATCTTCTTCACTTAATTCTGGATGAATGTTCTTGATTCTGATCACTGGATTGGCGGTGATATCCGAGATTTCTTGGGGAATCTAGAGGTTAGTAGGGCGTTGGTGATGTTTTATTAGGCGACATACATTGCTGTTGATGGCGTTGGGAGTATTGGTCCCATTGATATCTTCCATTGGTTCACTCATTCTTGAAATATTATTAGTGCGGACAACTGAGATCAACAGCTAAACACAGAAAGGAACATGAATTGAACTATACAGTCTACGCTCCATACTCGACGTTCCACCCTCCTAATTACTCTTCTTGGTTTGGATTTTGAAGTCTTTAGTGTTGTCATATTTAACACCAATGACTTTACCCGTAGCATCAGTGACTCTTTGTTTAGTTAAGAAATCTAATTTCATCAAACTTGGCCAATTAACAAATTGGTAGGAGTTATCAAAGATGTACTTGATCAGTTTATACTGAAAGAATAAACACAATGAAACAGTGAGTAAATTCCTAAATCCAAATATCGATCCTTTAGGATAAAATATCATTGAAAATAATATTAAAAATGATGTGGTAAGTAAATATGGTAATAATTGAATATAGTTTGGTCTATAATCAACAAATGGGTTTTCGACCAGTTCAAACGGTTTGAATTTCCCAAGGAACAAATCGAACGAGTCTTGTCTAATTCCATCATGATAATTATTATTATAGTATCTAACAATGGAATTATTCAAATCGGCCAAAGATCCTAAAATGGTTCTTTTACCTAATCTAGTAAAATCTGTCTTTAAAGCTGGGGTTGAACTATAACTTCTAGACACAGCATCGGCATTATCTGCCCAAATGTTTTGGAATACAAAGTTGAAATTTGGATCGACTTGTTTCCATGGAATCGCATAATCCAAGTATCCTAGTTCACCGAAATTTTTCTGCAAGATGTGTCTTGAAAAAATCGATTGCACAACATTGGTACGATCTAAACAATCCATACAATTAGTTCTGACACATTTCTTTTGTAAATTAACAATTTTAGAAGTGGTCAAATCGTAATGGAAATAATTGGAGTCATCAAAGCCCAAATTAGCTAAAATCGGAATCAATTTTTCTGCATTGTAGAACTTCATACCTTTACATTCATGATGGAAGTCAAAATAGACATAGTTAACCGACTTCCTTAAATCAGTCGATAAACTATTAATGATTGATTCAAAACCGTCTTTAATTGGCAATTCATAACCTTTGTTATTGACTAAGTTAACACAATAAATATCTCCATACTCATTAACCAGCTTAGTAAAGTGTTTAGTAGCTGCCTCAAGAGAATTTTTACTTGATACAACCAAGTTAGGTTTATATCTTAAATTATTGATTTCACTCCAATAAATCGGAACAGAACCTCTGATTTGCAAGAAACTCAACACTTGTTGATTATTTGTGATAACCACTTGTTCAGTTTCATTAAAATTGGCGACATTCCCCTCTTCATCAATACCTCTTCTAAAATATCTAGTACCTACTCTAGCGCTCAGTTTTCTAGTGATCAAAGCATAACTAAATTCCTTACTACTTTGGCCATCGAACCTAATTGATTTAACCTTAACATACCCATTGATAATTGGGGTGACAAATTCTTTACTAACACCCAGTTCAAGTAACAGGTCACAAAGGAACTTATTCCACCAAAATTCAGGATTTATTTTAACATCCAGTTTCGAGTATTGGGTTTGTAAATTGTTAGTTAAATCAAATTGATTATTAACGGCGAAATATAAATCATTCTTATTTAAATGCTCCTGCACCAACCTCAAATATTCATTCTCTTCTGGGGTATTTGGTATCGACTTGTTCTTGAAAGTTGGGAGAATCTTGTAGCTGGTAACTCTACCAATAGACTCGCCCAAAATAGCGCCATTGTCCTCGTGTTCATCGGCGATAATAAGGTACGATTGCAATTTAAGCTTGATAAGCCCAAGGATACAACTTACTGGGGCATAAGATAATTGTTTATAAGGCGTAGGGACCTCTGAAAAGGACGAAATATCGCCGTTTTCAACCACCAAGCTGGCGCCAGTGGCCTTATGTAAAAAAATATACGATTGGCCGGTTTCAGCATACACTAACGACATAGTTGAACGGGGGAAATTGACAAAAAACGATTAAACTTAATTTAATTTCAGCATGCGCATTTGATCTCATGGGAACTTGTCAACTTACTTGTGTACAGGACGGTCCGCTACCCTCGCGAGATGTCGTGATTGCAAATGATATCCACATCTTTTCAAATTTGGAAAACATAATTTTGGCCAATTCCAAAATCTTTTGTTTGTTGCAACATGGGGATAAGTGATATATACAACCCACTGCATTCCACACATAACTTCAAAAGTTCGAGTCCCGGCGTGTACCTGATCCCAAGCCATGCCCTTCCAGGATCTCCGGTTCCTTCCTCTGCCACTCCCACCTCCACTACAGCCTCTGCCAGAACCTTGGACAAATTCCCGACTTTGGCGCATCAATGGGACCCGGAAGATCCCGTGATTTCCAGCA
This sequence comes from Yamadazyma germanica, assembly GCA_030574815.1. Classification (NCBI taxonomy): domain Eukaryota; kingdom Fungi; phylum Ascomycota; class Pichiomycetes; order Serinales; family Debaryomycetaceae; genus Yamadazyma; species Yamadazyma germanica. The sequence goes on along the minus strand of JAJMFS010000025.1, from coordinate 18,083 downwards.
TCATAGCATACAAGAGAAATGTCCTCATATGTGGGACACAAAATGGTAAGATTCTTATCTATCAATTGACTGATTTCACCCTCTTACATACGATTCAAGAAGAGGAAATGACCGGCTCAAATCTCTGTCTAGACTTGACACGTGACGAACAGTATTTATTTGCCGCTGGGTCTGATTCGTTGATCAAAGTGTACGATTTGAGCAGTAGTAAGATCCAGTGTATCAAGATCATATATTCGTCTTTGGATGTAGGGGATATCTTTTCCATCTACTACAGTGATCTTCTGAAACACTTGTTTATAGGGTGTCAGAACGCCAGTATAGTCTGGTGCAGAGTAGACCTTTCTGATATAGATGGGTCGTACTCTATAGACCGGAAGAATTTACCCCATTTAAGGTATAATAAATTCTTTGATTCAACGGGCCCGGGTGGTAAAGTTAATACTTCTCAGAAGAAACATATTAACTTTTTGAACGAAATCAGTCTTTGTGAAATACAAACCAAAAACGCCGTTTCGTTCGCCCATTTCGGGTACATCTATTCTATAAGAAGTTTTTCCAATGAATTCCTTCAACTGAAATATCCAGATATGACAGAAATCATAGTCACTGGAGGTGGTGATGCTTTGGTACATTTATGGGGGGTAAAGCTGACCGACGGGGAGGTTTATCTTGAAAAATTGAAGACATTGGAGAATGATGAATCAATTCTCTCAACATATATCGACCAGACTTACTTATATGCCGGGCTATCGAATGGTGATATCAATGTTTGGGACTTATTGACTTTTCAGTTGATCAAATCTTTTCAAATTCCTAACAATGAGCAGGTGAATTGTTTGGCCATTGTTAATAATCTGATTTTATACGGGAATAAAGCGGGATTGAATCTAATCCACGAAAGACGAAACTACAAAATCAGTTCCGATTCAACACTTTCTCTCTTGCCTATAAAACGGGACGATACAAATGATATGGGATTCGTCGCTGGGGGGTTAAAATTAGTTAAGTTATTTGATTTCTCTAACGTACAAGAATCTGATAACTTCAAACTGTTCAATGGGGAATTAACCAATGATTTGATGCTTAAGAACTTGAAAAAATTCATCAGCTACAAAACTATGCTGACTGAAAAGGATTTATACATGGATGAGTCGAGAGATTGTACAAAGTTTTTGATCAAATTACTCGAAGCCTTTGGTGCTGACTCTACACATTTGGTACCTATCCCAGGAGGGAATCCTTTAGTAATATCCACCTTCAAGGCTAATTCTTCAAGCGCAATGGAAAAGAATAAAAGACTATTGTATTATGGGCACTATGATGTGGTTGTGGCTGAAGAAGATGATATCTGGTCACTGAATCCATTCGAAATGACCAGTAAAAATGGCTGCTTATATGGAAGAGGGACCACCGATAATAAGGGCCCAACTTTGGCAATTATTCACGCAATCGGAGAGTTGTTTAGGGACAAGCAATTGACTACGGATTTCACTTTTGTCATAGAAGGGGAAGAAGAAAATGGATCAAAGGGATTTCAAGATTCAATTCTTCAAAACTTGGATCTTATAGGGCCTATAGATTATATTCTCTTATCAAACTCTTATTGGTTAGATGATGAAAGGCCATGTTTAAATTATGGATTGAGAGGAGTTATAAACTTTACTGTTCAAATCGACAGTAAAAAACCTGACAGACATTCAGGTGTCGATGGAGGGGTTCTGAAAGAACCAACCATGGATTTAATTCAAGTTCTTCATTCTTTACTGGACCCCGTCACTCATAAGATCCTTATTCCTGATTTCTATAAAGATGTTCATGAATTGACCGAAAAAGAACGTAATCTGTTCAAGAAGATTGAAGACTATGACCCTAAGTTTGAAACCGAAGAGCTCATCACCAAATGGACAAAACCATCGTTGACAATCCATAAAATAAATGTCAGTGGTCCAAATAATGATACAGTTATTCCCAAAACTGCCACTGCATCGTTATCAATTAGAATTGTTCCTAACCAAGTTTTAAGTGATATAAAGAAAAGCCTTCTCGACCATTTAGAGGGAAGCTTCAACAACTTGAATTCGGAAAACAAAATCACCCTCAAAATTCATCATGAAGTTGAACCTTGGTTAGGCGATGTTGGTAATGCCTTTTATAAAGTGTTGCACGATAATTTGAAAAAGAACTGGAATGGTGTAGATCCTTTATTAATCAGAGAAGGAGGTTCTATCCCAAGTATTAGATTTTTAGAGAAAACTTTACTTGCCCCAGCTTGTCAAGTGCCTGGGGGTCAAGCTAGTGATAACGCCCATTTAAGGAACGAAAAGATTCGAATTCTTAATTTGTTGAAATTGAAAGACGTCATCAAGGGTAGTATCAAAGATTTAAATTTCAATTAATTAATTAGCATTTACATACAATATTATTTAGAACACATCTAGTGTGATAATGTACAGTAGTTTACAAATAATCTGGCTATAAAACCAACGCATTGACTTTGCTTTTGTATGGTTTATTATTATAACAGATCCTTATATGTTTAGATTGAGAAATGAGTTTATTAACATGCCTAGTTGAATGGGATTTTTCAGATTTCTGGAACTCGTTGGCGAGATCTACATCTTTCTCGTAGTGTAGCCAATGAACCTTTGATGGAAGACTTAGGAGTTCTTCAACGTCCAGACTTTTTATATGATGCTCGTGAGTTTCCGAGCTCTTTAGAGTGGCCGTATCGAACTTGGAAACTGTGGGTGATGGGCTACCACTTGTACCCAAGGAAGATTCCAGGATGATTGTAGCATTTTCAGAAAATACACTTTTAGAAGGACTTTTAGCTGAATCGTAAGAACTGAAACTCTTCCTGGGACTTGAATTGTTTAAAAGTGATAAGTAATTAAGCAAATCAATCATATCGTATTTATGGAACCAGTTCAATTTGAATTCTATGATGATTTTGTCAGTCAAATCATAATGGTCGTAATCGCCAAAATTCACAGGGTGATATTGATTGAAGAGTACAAACTTATAGCGGGATTTAGTAGATTGAAGACCGGTAGAAATGATACTTTTGAAGCAGAATTCAAGGACCTCTTGTTGGAAATTAAACGTCAACACCATATCGAATTTCCCATAAAATACACTGGCTTCATTACTGGTCATCTCCTTGACTTGTTTAGCATCAATTAATGTTATATTCTTCTCATTCAAGTTCAACGACTTAAACACAGCCACCACATCGTTCATTTCTCTCGGACAATGATTCAACACTAGCAATACTTTATCTGACAGATTGTACTGTCCCGAGTTCTGTAACGATTTAAAATAACTATAGAAAGGAAGCATGATATCTAGACATAGTACGGCATCATGGGTACTGACATTGTCAGGAATCTTTATCAATACTTCCAGACTGTTTTTGATCTTGACAAAATCCTGTAGCCCCCCATCGATATTATAACCAAATTCAAAACGAGCTAAACATGGAGAAACGTCTACATTAGACCTATCTGATGACAAGTACTTGGTACAGTTTTTGCATATAAGATCACAACCTTGTTGGAAACAAGTGGTATAAGGGAACACAAAGTATTTGGAGTTATCTAGGTCAAATTCGAGGTTCGTATCGTTACTGGCATATATTTTACCAATGAATTTATTACCAGGAACAATGCTAGTGGGGACTAAACGACCGCCAACCATTCCATTGAAAGTATCGTATGATTTCAACGGGACGAAATCTTTACCGAAATTCACAGCAACGAGTTTGATTTTGAACAAAATCTCATTATCGTCTAGCTCAAAATCACGAGGAAGCTTCATAACTTCTTTCAATTTGCCGGTTTTAAAGTCAAATATTCGTTTGACCGGAAGCTTGTTAACCGGTTCGGGGACAATATAATCATCACCATTAGACCCCAATGTGTTCATTACGCCACTACAAGTAAAGTCCATGGCATGAAGGATTATTTTTTTTTGAAAAAACTGGGATTTGCATAATTAAAGGACATATGCACAATTTATTTTTCGCACTTGCTCGCTTAAACTCTAAGTGACGAAATAGGAAATTATTAGTGTAATTAGTGTAAACGGCTCTGCATGCCTGTCGATCACTGCGAAGAGCCCGCCTTTGATGCTGTAAGCTGCAGAGCCCCGGCACCCAGATTAGTGAGCACTGGCGGTGAGCCCCGCGGTATAATTATTGACATCAATCTTGTCAGCGAGAGCCGCGGTAACTGCTGCCGCGGGTGGTGGTAATGTGGCCCTACTTTAATTATGACTATTTCCCGATTGAGACAAATTCCAGATGTCATGGCAACCATATAATCAAGGATGATTAAAATACCGTTTTGGTTCACAAACAATGGATTATCGGCATAGATTCTGAGGATGACTAGATCTCGGAATCCCCTTTTTTTTTCCCAGTCGTCGTCTTGTTTGTACTCGGGTGATGAGATGACCTTAACCTTAAACTCTAAAATCTGCGAGAAACCTTAACTTTATTTGTGAGACATTAAGTAGTTACTGTTCCTACAGGTAATACATTAAATGACTACGAAGAGTTTCTTAAACTGGACCAACATGTCAGGAACAGTATCGGGGACAAGATCACAGTACCATCTCTACTATACATAGTGCGTATATTACTAACTATCAGACTTCAGTTTCTTATCTCTCTCTTTCCGTTGTCTTTCTTCTTCATCCAAGATCGACAACCTCAAAGCCTCTTCGATCATTCTATCTTCTACAGTTCTGGCATTTTGTTGAGAGTCAGATCTATTGCGATTTGGGTTACTACTTGATGAGCCAATAGTATTTCTTCTTCTCCCAGTATCATATTCCAACATTTCAGTTTCAGGGTTTATTATAAGATTTGAAGCGTGGATGGCACTTGCAGCTGCAGATTTGCGAGCTAATTTATTACGGGCAGATGATAATTTAGTTTCCCAATCAGGTCTAATTTGATCAGTAGTAATCACTTTTGAGGAATTTGCAGGTAGCGAAGCTCTTCTCTTTCTATGAATCGGTTCAATTGGGGTAGGGGAAGTTTCATGTTCACTCGCAGAAGATGAAGAAACTGCAAGCTCATTATCTTCAGTTTGCAAAGTCAGATTCTTATATTGTTGAGGTGGTATGGCGCTGATTCCGGTTGAAAAGTCTAAATTCTTCTCAAAGATAACCCCAAAATCTGACATGGCACAATAAGGACAATTGGCTGGTTCCGATATTAATGTATGTGGTAGCTCATCGGCAGTGCTTGCTTCATTCGATGGGTCATCATGAGGTGGATGAGGATCTAATCGTTTAATTTGTACAAAACACTCAGAACAGATAGGTTGCAAACAACAGCGAGAAAGGTTTAAATTATCGGGATAAAACACAAAACAAATAGGACATTCAACGGCATTTTTATACAATTTCAATATCAAGTCATTCGACGGTAAATTTTTATTTTCCGGATTCGTAGATTTGGCTTTCAAGTATCTTTCTTCCTCTTGCTTTTGACATTCTTTAACTCTTTCGATCATGAATTTCAATTTCATTTTTTGCTCTTGCCGTTTATAGAAATTAGCTGATTTGTGAATCTTGTGGTCATCTATATCATCGTCCTCTTCTTCCCCACTATATGCGCCTTCGATCAGATGTAAAGTTAATTGTTTGACAATAATTAGTAGTTCTTCATCGCTCCATTCCTCATCAAAGTCTTGTAAGGGAGTATAGAAAGGCGCCAATTTCCGGGCCGTTATTAGTTGTCGAACCACGTCGACATTGAAATCCAAATTCGATTTATAGGTTCCATAAGGTGCTAGGTACCCGCCGTCAACAGTTTCGTCAAATTTGACAATTAATTTCATGAAATGATCCAATTTTTGTTTATCCTTTTCCTCTTGTTTCTTGAGTTTCCGGGGGTTTGAAGACCCCGAAATTTGCAGAAAAACAGTCGAAGTTGTATTCCTCCTAGTTCTTTGGTCTATCATATAATACGGGATATTTCCCAGGGGGCTAGCGGAATAACCGCCCGAATTACTACTACTATATGAGCCGGATCTTGGCCTCTCTTCTTTGCCTGGTGTGTTACCCATTGGAAAATATGTGTCAAGTTGTAGTGGATTTAGGGGTCTTGGTAGTGAAATTCTGGGGAAATTCAGATTCCCCTTTCTTGCTCGTGATCAGTCGCAGTCGCAGCCGGTGGATGCAGCGAGGGTTGCAAATTCTGGACCTGTATATTAGTAATATAATAGGAGTCCAGATATGAGGTGAGAATGTAATTTGCAGCCATAGTTATTGGGTGTTGGGGAGACAAGGTTGGTATGTGGGCAACATATCTTGTTGCAAAAGCTGTATTTTTAGGTTATGATGATAAGAGGATTGTTTGAGAAAGAAATTTATGGATGCATACTTTTGTGGCATATTTATGTACATCTCCTAAAATTTCCATGTACATACACCCTATTCCAGATAGACTAATCAAAATCGTGATTGGTGATTACTGCAAAGTTGGCTATAAGATTGTGAGATTGTCAAAGTTTCGTCTCTTTATATTATATACATGTACGTTTATATTCTGTGCTGTCACATACTCTTTCTCCTCAAACGCTTGTATATATTATCTATACATCTATCTAAATATATCTATCTAAATGTATCTCTATGTACACAAATATCTCTTTATATACACATATATATCTTTTGGTACACATGTATCCAGATAATGTTCAGTCTATGTGCCCATATATGCAAATGCATATTCAACCTATTTACCTACACGCCTATGCATCTATATACTAGAGCCTGTGCATCTATATACCTGTTCCATGTCCGGTCTGTGCTTAATGAATATTTCCTTCAAATGTTTCTAGAAATTTATAGTCAAGTTTAAACCCAACAAAACTAAGAGCATACCAATAATTAGAACACATACAGGCTAACTTCTGGTATGCTCAAAATAATTAGATTGGGGTTCTTATTTCAAGTCCTTATCATATAAAAAATTCAAGACTAGGATTCAGCTAAAAATTCACCGATCCTTCTATTCTAATATTACATTTAAGTTATTAACAAAGAGGTAATACCAGCTGAATTGGCTACAAAGCTGTGATTCTGGACTTCCAGATCAATAGGTCAAGCGTATCAAAACTTTATAAGGTATGCAAATCAATGCATGTTTGTGCATATATATGCAGTGGTTCATTCTACAAGATTCCAATTATAGGCTGAATTTAGGTATATAATGATTCGATTTCTTTCTTTGTCCTGTTTCTTGATTTATCGATATTGAATTTTTCAAGATGATTAACCTTGATTCCAAGCCTAAAAAATCAACTGAATCAATTTTGCCATCCCCATCAAGCAATTGCTCCCTGGATTTGGCTACTACTCCAAAGGATATCCAGGAGTTGGAGAAGTCAAACAAGTCAACGGATATCAAGACAAAACTGACAATCAGTAGTGAAACCAAAGAATTGAACCGAATGTTGAGAGACTTGAATATTGAAAAGATGAGGAGGCAAAGAATGCAAGAACGAATGATGAGAGAAAAGATGATGGAAGAGAAGAAGCGAGACGAATGGAGGATGAAACAGAGTATTGGCAATGGACTTACAAAACTTGTCAACTCCTCCAGCTCAGTAGAAATCTCTTCCATGGGGAAGTCAAAGGAAGCTGCCAGTGATCTTCTTGTCAGAAGCAGATCGAACCCAACTTTCAAAAGAATCAAACATTCACCATCAACCCATTTAAGAGCTATTGATCAGTTCAATCAGAGAATGGGAAAACTGACTTCCAGACCAATGGTTGCAAAATAATCCTCTAGTGCTTAATGAATATATAATGACAACCCCACTATATGAGCCTCTATTTTATATATTTATGAACGGCCCTATAGTTCTTATCTATACTACATCTATTATACATTATGTATTTTATCTAGTTTGTGAAACACCAAATGCTACTCCAATCATTGCCAAAATTATCATGAACCAAACTAGACCAATCACAAAACTGATCATCTTATGTGACCTTCTAAATTTAATTATTCTACTTGCGTTTACCAGATACTGCTGACGGTAGTAAATTCCAGAATAGTAGCTTCTTGAGCTTCTAAGTTTATCGAAAACTCCTAGTGACAACAAAAAATATACCGGAGGAAGCAATAAACCCAATACCATCATTACTGCAAAATAACCATTTCCATAATACCGTGAGTGATTTCTAAATAATAAATCATTCTTCTCATTATCAGATCCAAATGCACTATCTTCATAATCAGTATAAAAAGGGGATGTAATGTTACTGGCAAGGGGACTAGTAAGAGTAGGGAAACCCGAGACAATTGTCCGGGGACTTACATCTTGAATGAACATTTTTTCATGTTCATTTCCTTTAAGTAAAGAATCTTGAACTGGTGCATCAGGAGGAGGCCTTCTCTTTGGTCCAAAAGCTTTAGCCTGTTTTTGAAGATTGGCTGCAAAATCCTTAGCGGGTAGTTCAATAGAGCCGATTGAGCTATTTGAACTAATATCTGAATCACGGTAATGTACTGATTCTAAAGCTTTTGGGCTAGGAACTTGGATTAGCTTAGGTGAAGTATTGTTTTTGACTCTATATGCTATAACAGCTTGCCCTTCTTTACCAGAAGGGCTTTCTTTTGTGGAAGAAGCTCCACTTTGATGGTTAGCTTCTTGGGAATGATCGGAAACATTCGACAATGATCGGTTAAGTCTTGTGAGTAATTCCCCTGATGTTAATGACATGGCCGAATCTCTATATTGTGCCTGATCATGTAGTGGTCTTTCCGAAAGATTAGTGCTCATAGTAGTATCGTAAGCTTTGCTGCCACGAGATTCAAACTTCTTTTCCGAAGATGAAAAGGTAGTGGAGTTTGTTATTGAATCTTTGTTGGTATTACTATTGTTGAAGCTGCCACTGTTGTAATTAGAACTGGTGTAATCTTGAGATGATGAGGTATTTTCAGGCACATAGGTATGGGTATATGTATGGGTCTTTTGGAATTCTCCCTGGCTACTATTCTTTAGGGAGCTGTTAGGACTTTTCGTATCTTGGTATATAAGAATCTCTTTTGAATTTCTTCCCAGACTATACTTTGAATTCCTAGAGGATATTCTTCCTTCGCTTCCTGTCTCATTTAGGGTCTTTTCGATATTAGATAGGACGCTTTTGTTTCTCTTTATTGAGGATGCAGATGAGGTTTCGTCAAAATGCTCTTTGAATAAGAATACATGCTTCTTCTTGGGACTGCCAGTCTCATTATTATCAGTATACTCATCAATAAGACTTTCTACACTTTCACTATAGTTGTCACTTCCAGAGCCCACAACTGATCCCGAATTACTACTATCTCCTTCTTCCGAAGTATCAGCAAAATCTCCCACGGATGCAACATCTGATGTTACTGCCATCATCAACGACATTCTAGAAGCTTCGCCAAGGTATTGACCACTGACGAGGGAAATTTGGGTATTATCTGAGACCATAGATGATCTCAGAGTGTTGAGTAAAGGTATCATCTTTCTGAGTTTTCTGGTGGGACTTGTAGGGTTACTTGAAGATCCATGAAACGGATTCCTTACTGGTGAGAAGGATGATCTTCGACGATCTCCCCATGACCCAATACTAGTTCTGCTATCGGAGGAATCTAAAGAGTCCTTTCTCCTGAAGATCGATTTCAAGGTTTTCGATGGAGATTGGAACTCGCCATTTTCATCAGCATTAGAGGCATGAGATTCAGGATTAGAACTCATTGTTGCAAAATATGAGGGTATCAATTCACCTCTCGGTAATTGGGGTGTAAAATTGTTGGAATAAACTTGACGACCGCAATCTATTCCAGGAAAAGAATGCAGATATTTTAGAAAGTTTAAATATGATCCAGAAGTATGGATTTGAAGTCATTTAAAGCTGTAAGATATATGGTGTTTACCTTATTGCCTATTTGGGAACAAATTAAAATTGTATAATTCGCAGTCAGTAGTGATGGGCTTATTATGAGCCCACGATAACTAAAGCTTTCGTAATAGTACTAGTAGCTGTATATTCTCATATAGACAACATTGGTGGACAAGAACATAATATAGGAATAAATCAACAGGTGGATATATGAGAAGAAATTGGCGAAAGCTTAAATCTGAAGCGTGGACCATCAAGCCCAAAAGAATTAAGTATTCCTAATTGGGGAATCTAAAAAGTCTTCCCTCGCACAATATAAAAATACAATTATTACTTATATTTCCTAAATAGGAAACTACATATAATTAAATTAAATTTCGAAATTCGTGGTATGATATATTTTCAATGTTTTCAGTTACTTCATGATATACGTAGGATATTCAATTGGTTTTAACAAAAATCCTGTTTTGCCAAACTATTGATACATTTAGTAGTTGTAAGTAGCTCTTCTTCTTCTTCTTCTCTTTTTACATGGATCGACAGTTTTTCCTGATGACCCACTGGAACTTCCACTGGAACTTCCACTACTAGAGCCACTACTAGAGCCACTACCAGATCCACTACCAGATCCAGAACTTCCAGAGGAATTAGAACAGTCACCAGAGAAGGCAGCAAAAGCATTGGTGATAACCTTGTTAAAAGTTTGAGCACTTAAGATAGAGTCAAGTAAACTTGAAGCTAAGTTGGTGTTCTTTAAGGCATCAATAAGTTCACCCAAATCTAAAGCATTACTGGCCAAGACTTCCTTTATCAAGGCAGTACCGAATGGGAGGTAATCTTTGTCAGTAATAATAGATCTAACGACCGAAGAGGCTAAACCCGAGTTGGCCAAAGATTCTAATAAATTGACCACGACAGAATCTAAATCAATAGCTCTAGCTTGTAAGTCAGAGACAGCGTTTTGGGTAGGTTCCAAAAGTTCTCTCTTCGAGTTGTTGATTCTTTCTTGAACTTTATCAACCAAGTCACCAATAGCGTTTTCAGCAGTTCTAAATAATGAAACATATAAAGTACAATCACCAATTAAATCTTGAATAACAGTAGTGATCAAACCAGATTCATCTAAGGCTCTGAATAAAGCGGTCATGTCTAATAAACCACTCTTCAATACAGAGACAATAGTCTTAACAGCAATTGGAGCTAAGGTATCAGAGGTAGCCAAATATTTAATAATCTTTGGAGCCAATTCAGTGTTCTTCAAGGCTCTTAAAACATTGGTAACAATTTCGTATTCTCTCTTATCTAAAGTATCATATACCTGATCTCTTTTACTCTTGTAACCTTCCAATTCTTGTAAAAGATCCATTAATTCCAAATCGGATCTTTTAGAAACGATTGCATTGGAATCTTCGACAGCAGCAGGAGCAGAATGAACAACAGCAGTTGACAAAGCAATAGCAATTAAGGTAGATGTAGTAAACTTCATGATATTTACTTAAAGAACGAATGGGAGGAGATATTGATTTTCAATAAACTTGGGTGTATCCTTTAATTCGATGACTAGAGGCTTTGAAAAAAGTTTTTTTTAAGAAAAAGTACTAGTCGGGGCTTTATATATTCGAGGGCTAAGTCTCGTACAAAAAGTTGGGGTTCTTGATGTAAACATATTACTATTCCTATTCTAGTAATTTTTAAACTACTTTATAGGAAATAGTTGTACAATATTTAATATTTTTCGCAATTACTATTCCCAATTGGGAAATATAATTAAATCGTGAGAAGAATTTTGTTTTTGATATTCCAAAAACGGGAATTTTCAACCTCGCAGTTGTCTCATATTTCTATTTCGACTAATATCGCCAAGAAACAATAATAAAACGTATATAATGGTTTGAAACTATACTACCCTAATCGAGTATTTTCCTTTACTGTTTCTCACTTTTTCTTACCGAAAAAATTCATAAGAGATGCTTGTTTTTTATTTCCGGCCCCTCCAGTATTGGACTTAGCGTTAGTATTAGTGACCCGTTTGACAGCGGGTCTTGTAGCAGGTTTTGGTGCCGGCTTTTTAGTTTGTTTTTGAGGCCTTCTTGTGATGAGGTAACCTTCTTCATCGTATTCTGGTTCCTGTGGTTGTTGTGGCTCTTGTGGGGTTTCTTGTTCCTGCTCTTCCTCTAGATCTTCATCTACAAAAACAGCGTTTTCCGGCTCCTTTGTTTCTGATTCATCGACTTCCATCTTTTCAACGTCATCGACAGCTTCCGAGGCAATTGATTCCTGTTGTTCTGGTTCTTGTGCTTGTGGCATTACTTCATCGTCACTAAAGTCGTCATCAAACAAAGCAGCGAGTTGTTTTCTTGAATTTTCACTCATAGATTTGTTGGCCCTCACTGGTTCATCTTCCTCCATTGAATCATCATTTGTTTCATTTGATATGACGACTCTTTCTTTCTTTGGATGTTGATTTTCGAGTTTCCGGGATTTATATTCGAATTTTGGAGCTGTTTCCACCCGTTTTTTCGTTATCAGGGAAATATTTTGTGTCTTTGGCGGTTGCTGTTTCCTCGAAACGTACGTCGACGATAACAGGGTGTTGAACTTCTTCTCCGGTTTTGGAGCCGTTCTTGCAACTGGCTTGGAAGCAGAAATGCTCGACGACACCCCAGAAGAAACTGATTTTTCAGGTGCCTGTCTAGAAACAAAGTTACTTTCCGAAGCGATTAGTTCGGGCCCCTTGATGATCCCAATGTCATGGTATTTCGGTATATCCTCCAATTTAACCGGAACAGTTAACTGGCTCACAACTAAATCTTGCACAGTGTAGCTAAATTCCTTCGACAGTAAAGCATAAATATGGACATTTGAAACACGTTCCAACAGTTCCAACGCATCATTGACCCCCGATTCACGTTCAATAAATAAAATATGTTTTCTGGTGTGTTTTGTGCCTATTACAATGAAAGAAGCGTCTAATTTAGCCTTATTTGACCGGAAAAACTCGTAAAGAACCACTTTTGATCTCGCCAAAGAAAGCCCGAGGTCTTTCGAGAGCTGAGAATACGATAAAATCGAGTTTTCTTTGAAAAGTTTCGTCGAGATGTATTCTATCTCGTGGGCAGAATCCAGCATAGTCATATGTATAACGCGTCGCGATGGGTTTGGGGGAAATATTGGAGTTTTGAGAAATGACGATTCCTGTATACAACCCGACTAGATATAAGGGTGAATCGTTTGGTATTGGGGTTGACAGGACGGAAAAAATAATGTAGAGGTGATCTAAGGGATATGGGTGATATGAGTACCAAGTTTGGAAACAAAAGCTTCAAATGTGACTGAAATTGATATCTCTGTAACTGCAGAGGTAAGTGACCTGCATACAACCTCACATTCTAGAGCCGGAAGAGGTATATAATTTTGCAGCCATTATTGGTTGGCCGTCGATACTTTCGAAGTTAAAATTATGATAGTGTCAATAAAGGGTGAAATAAAACATAATAAAATATTGATTAATAAATACTAATATACATCAGAGTGACTTAGTTGCTTATAATTCGTCATTGTCAATTGAGACTTTCGTTTCAGCAGCTTTTTTGGCCAAGTAGTCTTGCTTTGCCTTTTCTCTAGCTTCCAAGGATCCATTAAGATCATTTTGAATCATATCATCAGTAACACCTCCACTGATCAAAGTCTTCCAGGTTCTTAAATTTTCAAATCCATTACGAGCATAGTTGTAATCATTGAAAGCTCTTCTAATTCTATCTTGATCCTTAGCAACAAAAGGACCATAATGAACCGAATGTTGATCCAAGATTTCTCCACCAACCAACAAAAACTCCACCTCCTCATCACTACTAATTGGGTTTGCTCCTTTGACTATGTCCCCATCAACTTTAAAGAAGGCAGCGTTATATTGATTTAATTCATTACCATCACTCAACTTCAATCCCTTACCCTTGGTGACATAAAGGAATACATTAAAGTTTTTTGGGAATGCTTGTTCGAAAATAGCCCCTGGCAGCAAATTAAATTGATAATAGTGAACTGGGGTATATGCCAAATCCTTTAACGATTCAACTCCGTAAGATTTACCACTAATCACTTTAACCTTTAATTTCCCATCCTGGGCCGTAGCTTCCGGAATTTCGTATGATCTTAAATCTCTGTATCTTGGATCAGTTTCCTTCAATTCATGAGGTAAATCAACCCAGATTTGTAACCCGGCCGGGGTCTCTCCATCGGGTAATTTGACCGGCATCTCACTGTGAACTATACCTTTACCAGCAGTCATAAATTGTAAGTCTCCAGCGTATAAGATACCTTTAGAGCCAGTAAAATCTTCATGGGCAAAAGCTCCTTTAGTAACATAAGTGATTGTTTCTTGACCCAAATGAGGATGTTCTGGGAATCCACCTTCTCCCCCACTAAAATGGTCGGCCATTAAAAATGGCGAGAACTTTCTCATGCCCTCTACACCGACAAATCTTCTTACGATGGCCCCAACACCTTCAGGTCTTTCCATGGCATAAAGTACTTTAGTAACTGTTCTAGCAGACATATTGTTATTGATTTGGTTCACTTCTTGACTAATCGTGATTGTAATTAAACTTGATAAAAAAATTAGTTTTAAGATGAAGTTGTGATACATCAACTGTATTTATACTTGATTTTTACAATTTTATCTTTTTTGCAATTTGTAAGTTTGATGACTTTATATTTCCCGTGAGTCTCACTCTTAGTAAAATTTATAAATTTTGCAAATTCTTAGTAAAAAAAAGTTTCTGATTTGCGGCTGCGAGACTGGGTTGTTTGTAATGGCTTAACTATCTATGAAGGCAGCATATGTGATGCGTGCAATGGTAGTGTGTAATGTATAATTGTGATTTAGAGTGTATACATTACTTGAGGTGTATGGAATGTAGATGGAACTAGAACGTTGTGGAACCCACTCGAAGTTATCTCAATATTACTAATGGTTGCAAAATCCTGACTGCATATAGTGTTTAAAAAAATACTGTATATATTAAAGTAAAGAAAATAAGGTACATAAATTGACTGAAGAAAGAAAAATGAGGACTGGCCTCTCTATATATAAAACAAACTCAATGTGAGGAAACATTCAAATCAAGGAACCAAATCTTTTAGCGAGAGCTTCGGTTTCATTTCTCTTAGCAAAAAGTTCTCTCTTGGCCACGGTTTCGGTTTCATTTCTTTTGACAAAGTATCCTCTCTTAGCGACAGTTTCGGTTTCATTTCTTTTGGCGAAATATCCTCTCTTAGCAATAGTTTCAGTATCGTTTCTCTTGGCTAAAGTTTCGGTATCGTTTCTCTTAGCGAATTGGAATTCTTGAGAAGCCACCAAGTTTCTGGAAACAATTTTTGGTCTCAACATTGGAAGCTCTTCGATACTTCTACCATAAATAGAAGCAGCATCGGCAATGAAAAAAACAGCGACTAAAGCGATTAAGTATTGGAATTGCATTTTAAAGGTATTATTGGAATTAATAGAGATCTAATAGGTATTGGTGATCGGAAGTGATGATGAAATAAAACATCAGAGGAAATGTCATAAACTTATATACCAAAAGGTTAACTGTTGGTAATAATTCAGGGTAATTGCTTCCGAAGATAAAGAACCAATGGCTTCAAATAGGCTCACCATTGTATGGTGCAGATAAATCATTGTACGAGAGAATAAAATATCTGATGAGAAGACGATAACAATAATAATTATTACCCTTCAAGTATTTACATATTATTAGAAGCCCGTGAACCCCTTAATGATCAATGTTTAATTGTTCAACCTTATTGTAGCCGATTAATTACTATTGCCCGAGCCTGTCTACAGGAATTTTGCACCCATTGTCTGTCATAGCGATGCGCATTGCAGCATTTTAATTCATCGGTTGGGCCACGCTAAGCCCTCGCCCAGACATCGCTTTTGTTGCAATGTCATTGGTACAGACACGTTGGTTCCTGATAAGGTACCTCAGCCAGCCTTTAAAGGTATTGTATTAAAACAATAAAAATGGAATATAAAGATCCCTCTCTCGCTTTGTAGTAAAGATAGGTGCAGAATAACAATGTTGAAAATATTTGTCGTCTAATATGCTTTCCAAATTGGATCATTCAAGGCCGAGACTTCAATATATTCTATTGCTTCTATGGAATTTCTCTGGTTTTGTGTAGCTGCAGTACTTAACTCCCAATTTACTATGTCATGCATCTCTTAACGAGATTATGTTTCATCCGGCTTTAATTGTGTTGCCTCTTCTTATTTCTGTATGTAGCTCGTAATCAATGATATACTAATTTGCAACCAGCTGGTTCCATTTCCTCATCAGTACAGAACATTGCAAAGAAGTTAGACATTGGTGAACGATGAATGTAGAGAATGCTACTAACTAATAATCATTCAATAGAGGGATTCACATTATGAATATTAGCAAATTTGCTACCACATCGAATAATTGAACTAACTTGCGAATCCTAAGAGATAAAGACTTAGTAATCAGATAATAAGCTATTACATAAACACAACGTTTCTATCAATAAGAACTCCTATTTGAGTGAAATTATCACTTTAGTTATCGCTTAATAAAACGATACTAGACCCAAAGGATTGTAAACCCCATCAGGAGGCCACCAAGGCTCAAAACGGTTTCTTGGTAGTATACAGGAGCAACAGATTGTCAGATTATCATATTGTTATAAAGTTGAAGTTGAAGCTTGAGTCAGAGGCGAAAGTTTGCTACATTGTAATAAGAGATGATGGTTCAAACGGAAGGTTGAACCAAGGATAGCAACAGTTGAAATTAGTGGAAATTGGTGGCCAATGGAGGTGAATTATTCACTCATATAACAAACAAAGGTTGCTAGACTTTACAATAAAGAAAAATAGAATATCCATGAAACTCAAACCATAGTATCAGCATAGCCCCAGTAATAGGATTGAAACACTACAGCACACGTGACGGTCCATATATTGGCCAATATGCTTTGGCTACCAATACTGGGACAAAGCTATATGCAAGATAAGCTACCGGCACCGATTAGGAATTTTAGTGCAGAATAGTGCAGGCTAGTGCAGGCTAGTGCAGACATGTGCCCGTATCGGGCGTAGAGATACAAGTGCGTTCAATCTACCCCAAACTATCAAGACTTATGTTTTAAAGTTATATTATACTGGGTGTTGTAGTGTTACAAAGAGTCTAACTGGATTATTATGTGAGCTATTGTGTACCACGGGAAGTAGAGCCTTATAATTCGAACGAGATTACCCGAACCTCATATTTCTCCCACTGAAGATGTGAAGATCAAAGTATATTATTGTGGAATATGTGGTTCTGATTTGAAAGAATATACTAATGGACCATTTGGCCTTAGTGATCCAAGTGAACTAACACAATAGCACATTGAACCTCTTCCTGGGTTTGGGACATGAAATGAGTGGGGAGGTAGTTGAAGTTATATACAGAAGACAAAAATTTGCAGCCAGGTGATAGGGTGGTTGTGGAAGTTACTGGAACTTGTGGAGATAAACATAGATTTAAAAAGGATAAAAATATTTTGATTCCTCCGAGGGGTTTCTATAGTATAGATGAAAATTATGCAGGGAAATGTTATAGACCAACTCACGACTAAATTCAGTATGTTATGGACACATTAAAAGCTATACCAAAACCAGACGTAGTCATTTCCCCTAAATCATTCCCTCGAGTTAATACTAGAGCTTGTTAGAGTTAGAGAGTTAGATAGAGGTCTACAGCGGCTGTTTTTCTTTTTATTACTTGATATAGATAAAGTCATAATTATACAATGTCACGACGAGATTAATGTTCACTAGATAATATTAATTCCTAATTGAGTCTTTATTAGTAGAACCCACCTTTGAATCCATGATATCGATATTGTTAGTGATTATTGTAGGTATTTTTTTTTGTTTTTTTGTTTAGGGTATAATGGGTAGTTCCATAAGAATTAAGAGGGAATGTTCGATGACTAATAATTGGTGGCTTCTTTGGGATACGTCCAGCGTTAGATCCGTTCTGTCCGCCAAATTAATCCAGTATGACTTCAATTTGAACATTTCCTGATGCCATCTTAGATTCATGATTCGTCCGATAAGCTTCGTTCCGATGTTAATATCCTTTCCACTTGACTTTCCAATGGCGGGCTGCATC